>JALDNG010000452.1:0-281861 GCA_024349245.1 Neodontobutis hainanensis | reverse complement strand
CCCCAACACCGTTACCCCCCCAGCCCTCGCCTCCGCTGGGATAGGGGGCATATCCACTGGTGCTGGCCCAGCCCACCCGCAGGTGAGTTGGCTGAGCAGTGACAAATGACACGGCCTGGTCCACAATCAGCTCATAGTACCACTTCTTGTACTGGGCCGATCCTTCACTGACACCCAGGAATATGTTGGGGCGCATGCTGTTCAACACAAAGTGCACACATAGTGAGATCTTTGTCCCAACAGTGTATATGTGTGTATGTGTGTGTGTGTGTGCGTGCGTGCATGCGTGCATGCATGTGTGTGTGTGTGTATGTGTGTGTGTGTGTGTGTGTGTGTGTGTGTGTGTGTGTGTGTGTGTGTGTGTGTGGGGTTGTGCACAAGTTTTTTTACCCTCCACTTACCTTTTTTTTATTCATTCATTCATTCATTCATTTTCTACCGCTTTGTCCCATTAGGGGTCGCGGGCCTCTGGAGCCTATTTATTTTCTTTAAAATATTCTAACCAGAGCCAAGAACTTTGTCCATGCAGTCAATCTTGTTCTGATGAAAAGGTTTATATCTAAAATCTTCTGTCATTTATTTGCGCAATTTTTTTGTCCATCACTTCTAAGAGTCACAGAAATCTCATTGTTTCCATGTTTGCATTGTCTCTTCACTGATGTTTGCACTTCCTCAAGATCTTTGTAAAAGCTTTTTTTACTTGCAACAAAAAACTGTCTACATGCCTACACAAATACAGTATTTTTCTGACACATTTAAGCATCTGTGACCAATTCTTTGGCCGTTTCCTCCGTGTTGTGTACCTGCTGACGTGGTTGATGAGCCGCGTCTGCAGCAGTAGATCTCGTCCTGGCAGCAGGTTGTCACAGATCAGATGCTGGTTAGAGCGTACTGCAACACCGTTACAGACACACAGCGAGCACAGCACATCCAAAACCTGCACCAAGCACAAATGTGTCTCACTGCAAACACTGGCACCACAGCAAACAACTATTGAAAAATTACATAATGAGATAAAAAGATATTTTGGAAAATATTATCAACATGTTTCCTGTGCTTCTGCTGTAACTGTACAAGTACAATCACAGAGTTGTTGTTACCTTATGGTTGCGTCCATGCTTGTCCAATAAAGATATAATGGATTTGATGTGTCCCTCTTTGATAATGTTCAGCGCTTCAGGACTTTCCACCAGCACACAGTGAAGGGCCTCCAATATCCCTACAAACATTTTGTATTGTATTGTTTGAAAGATTAAAGCTATTTCTAAAGCAAAATATAGATTTTTTTGTTTGATTAACTACATAAAATACAGTATATGTCTTGCTGTATAATCATATGACCCTTGACAGAGTCACAGCATGTTACTACTAAACATATTTTAGATGGATGTCAAACCCAATGACCAACCAGATGAGGCCTCCAGTCTCTCCAGTCGGCTGATGAGCCAATCTAGTGAACCAGAAAACTGAGCACAGTTTTTCCTGTTTCCTCTGATGAGAGCAGCTGAAACAAGATGAGGAGGATGAAAATCAGAAGACTATACCTCGGGGCCTTAGCATCACTTTGAGATTCTTGATGATATTATGGAGACACAAAAGGAAGAACCTTTTGTCTAGATGGCCATAAGAAACTGAAAATGCTCCATTTCCTTAGACTGTGACAGTTATAAACATGTTCTCTAGTTAATTAAATAAATAATGATGTTAAAATAAGGTGTTTGCTGTAAAGTTGTGGCGTACCCAGGAGCTGGTACAGGGAGTTCAGAATGGAGCTCCATGCCTCTCCAGCCGTTCGCCCCACTGCCTCAGCAAAATGAGCCGCACTGCTGTAGACGTGAAGCCGGTCAATGCACTCCAACACCAGACTGATCATGCCCTGGGAAAGCAAGGGGCTGTTACTCTCAGCTCACATCCTGGGACAGTTAGATGAAACAAAAGCAGAAACCCTCCATTAAAATCTGAATGATATGCAGCAGACAGTATCTACCTCCTCCTGGAAGAGGTTTTGTCGATTCTTCAGCGCTCGCAGACGATTCTGCTTGTCTTCATGTTCCAGGTGTTCATCAGGTGGTCTGAAGTAGCCAATCAGGTCCTGCAGGCTCAGGTTGACGGAGTCTATGGGTAGCTCGACGGAGGAAGTCTTCCCTTTCTTCCTGAATGTGTCCAGGCCCCTGCCACACATGAACAACATTACAGATAAGCAGACAGACGTTATTTCATAAAAAAAAAAAAACACACAGCTCAAAGCAAAGCTGAAAGACACTTTAGAAAAGTAAGAATAAGGCAGTCTCCTCTACAGCAAACTACACTGATTGTTGCAAATTGTCTGGTTGACACAGATTTCCCAGATCTGAGATAACAATCAAACATAAATCTATAAACTAATTATGGCTCTGATAAATGCTTAATTACAAATGATTTAATGCAGCAGTCCTTTCCCAACTGAGAGATGTAAATATGTTTCCAAAAGGCTTAAGTTTTGATGGTTGAAGTGAACAAAGTGTGCACTGCAATTATCAAAGTAACACTGAGAAAAAAAAGAACTAGATTGAACTACCTGCAGCTTGTAGAACACTCTTTGTGTTATGGACACTTTCACTATGACATCTTTCAAACCAGCTGCTAAAGCTGTAGCTCATGTTGGGTGTTCTGCGTGGCTCATTTACCGGATAAAAGTTGGAACAGAAACACTGTGCTGCGGATAACTCTGGCTGTGCGGCTCTCCTCATGCTGGGAGCGAGACAGCGTCAGGCCGTCATCCATGTGCCCCTCGTGGTGCATGATAGCCTGAAAGAAGACTATTGTTATTATCATTGTACAGTACAATAACATGGAAGACTTGCAAAGTACTTAGGGATCTACACAACACAATTGTCTGTCTCCAGTGTAACAATGTTAAAGCCTTTTTAATCATGGAGAAAATGTAATCTAACTAAAGTGAAATTTTCTTTATTCTTTTCTTTTTAGGAATATTCTCTTATAACCCACCCATCAGGAAGGAAGCTAAATGCAGCTGTGAGAGGTGACTGCCCAATCTCTGAATTTACTACTAACAGGCAGCTGCTGCCAAGGAGGGCTTGTTGACTTGTTGAGGAAACTCCTTAGACTATTTTAGACATTAGCTTCCCTCATCTTTGTTTAATTAGCACATTATTCAGACCTTGAAAATAACAACCTTAAATGGTGATCAATAACACTGCCCACTGACCAATTTCTGTAGACATTTATTTTTTAAAGATTATTTTTGCCTTTATTTGATAGGGTAGTAGCGGTGCCCCAAGGATTGAGGATTTCTGATAGACATTGCTCTAAAATAAAATGCTTTAAAACAAAAAAGATTCAAAATGAAGTTTGATTTGATTTAAGTAAAACAGTTTGCGTCACTGTGAAAACAATGGCTGCCTCAGAACTGGGATCCCTCTGAAACGGACATGCGGTGAAGTTCCAGATAAGAATAGACTGGGGCAGTAGTAATGGGTCACAGAAGCATATGCTACATACAGTATAACGGCAAATGGTTTGTCAAAAGGGTTTGAAGGTTTGGCCCATGTAAAAAAACCTGAGGTGTAAAAGAGCCTTTTGTCATTGTGGTATGTCCTTGCGTCTTCAACAAGCTATGCCGCACCTTCCTCTGCACTTCCCCCATGCGTGCACACTTGGCATCCACAGTCTGATAGGTGAGCCATAGGCATGTATGGACGTGCTGGATGTAACACACGAGTCTCCATATTTAATGTCAGGGACTCCCATCCCGTCCACCTCCTTCCTCACTCCAGGGTCCAGCTTTTCCTAAATGACAGCAAAGACAAACTTTATCTCATGTTGTACTGTACAGTCTCTCATATGGATCTTGGTACTGATACATAAGGCCTTAATCAAAGCACCTAAAAAAAGTTGTTAAAGTAATGGAGGTATAAGAACTAAGTTTTTTGAAAGTCTAAGGTGGAAAAAGACCTTATCAAGAGAATTATGGCCAGATCTTAGACTATCAATAAAACAACCAGTCACAGCTGGGTCTAGGACAATAGATAAAAACTAGTCTGACTCTATTCCAGCATGTTTATATTCATGATCTGATGCTTCAGGTATGTCAATTAACATGCACTGCCCTGACTAAATAAATGATTATTATTATAGATCCGTTTAAACTAAGGCTTCAAGGTTTTACGCAAGGTTACAGCTCAGTACATTCTTCAATTTAATTCAAATCACTTTATTTGTCCCTAGGGAAATTTAAGGATAACATACTCATAACAATCCACCTGAAAACCCAGATGAATTTTAAGTCACTGTAATATGTGTAGGTGTGCAGTACCTTGGATGATCTGAAGCAGAAAGCTGTGGACTTCACATCTGCTTTCTCTTTGTCCATGAGCAGTAGAGACTTATCCTCCTTTAAACTCAGGTACTTCCCAGTGGTAACGTGTCTCAGTCTGAAGGGCTGGCCCCAGCGGATGTGACTGCCACTCCACCTGGGCACAAGTTTTTCATACTGACATGGCTATACATGGTCGTGTTTTTAAAACATACTGAAACATTTGATTGTTTATTATTAGCGTGAAGTAGAGCAGTAGCAAACAGAACCTTAGTACTACAAACCAGCACAGTGATATTATGCTCACGTCATCAGGAGTATGCAGCAAAGATTAATATGCATTTTTTATTTGCTCATGTTAATCATTAATGTAGCTAGAGTAATGTGCATGTTATATTCATAGATGGCTAAAGGCTAATACCTGTCTGCTCCATTACACATTACTCACTGGAGATACACATAGTGTAGTCAGTAGGCCAGGCAAGGCAATTTTATTTCTGTTGCACAATTCATACACTGGGTTTCTCAAAGTGCTTTACAGAAATAAAAAACTATTTTCAAGATTTAGAATAAGAAAAAAAAAACATTTTAAAAGACATGTTTACTGAATGTAGGTAGCGCTAACGAGGAAGGTTTGGAAATTCAAGTCTGAGTTCATGAGGCATTTTCAAACCTGACTGCCTCCATAAACTGTGTCCTGGTGCTATTATTAATGTCTTTCATCTGAACAACAACTTTTGGTACTATTTCATCCCTAATGACCGCCAGAGGGCGGTGCTAAAATCACTGAATGATCCCTTCACACGTGCAGTTTGAGTACCTGAGGGGCCATGGAGCTAAGAGATGACCCCTCGGGCCGGCTGTTGAAGATTTTTCCCATCAGCAGCTCAGTTATTGGGCTGCTCATAATTTTCAACTCATGGGTACAAGCCACAGTTTCAACGCCGGCCCCCTGTTTCAGGCCGGGTCACAATGACCATTATCAGCGACCCTGTAAAAGTCTTAGCATTGGCTCAGGAGTTATCCGCCGTCCTGGCCAAAGGTGCAATCACTGAAGTGATTCCCCTGCTGCAGTCCAGAGGTTTTATTCCCCTTACTTTCTTGTTCATAAGAAGACAGGCGGATATCGTCCTATTTTAGACCTACGCAGCCTAACCCGGTATCTGAGAGTGCTTCCTTTTCACATGCTGACCACAACAGAAGTACTACAGTCAATTGCAGTCTATTTTCCAGTGTTACAGCTGGAACACCACTGGCGACAAGGTAGGTTAAGTATCTTGCCCAACGACAGTATGTGAGGGAGAGCGGGATGTTTTGGGATGTTTTGAATAGGGATCAAACCTCCCACCCACCGGTCAAAGGACAGCTGCTGTATGTGCCATGTCTGGCGCATACACTAAACTTCATGATTAGAGATGCCCTGAAGGTGGTCAAACCAACCGGGGATAAGGTGAAGGCTGTTGTGAAGTTTTTCCACAAAATCACAGTTGCAACACAGAGGCTAAAGTCCACCCAGTGCCAGATGACATCTAACACCCTTAGTAATGACCAGGTCCGGAGTGTGACCTCTGTTATTGGTCGGCTCATTAATATGCTGACAAAGACCAAACTAATCAAAAATAGTAGAAAGTTCTTTGGCATTCCTGTCACAAACATTATCCACATGCCCGTTAAAATTATCTTTGATGACTAATTCATTCAAATTCTGTGCAAATAACCAAAAGCTTTTTAGTGAACCCATCAATAAAATCATGACATGGATAAGGCGGTTGGTAAAGAACAACATATAAAATGGACGGAGAAAACCTCAACTCCATTTTGAATGACACATACTTAAATGATGAAAACTCGACAAGTGATAGTTTCTGGATAAGAATATTATCCCTAAGAAAGGCACATACACCACCACCCTTTTTGTTTCTCCCATATTTTTGATACAAATGAGAAATTAGATGGAGGGGATTCAATAAGGACCACATTTCCAGTCTTGCTTTCTAACTATTTTCCTGTTAAAAACCTAAAATCTAGCTTATACAAAGTTTCCCAAAGACCTGACATTGAACACTGCAAGTCTGTTTGAGCAGGACCAGACTTTATCTGTTTGCAGAGGATTTGAATCAGATTTGTCTGATTAGACAATCTAACTGTTATTCTCTTCTCCAGTCTGCAACTTCTGACTGTAGCTATGAAGCTAGTGGGGAGTAGAAGTAGGACGCTCAGCTGATTTTTTTTTATCATAGCTTTACAAGTGTCACTCTTTAATGAACTTTTATGGCAATTACATCAGTTTGTCTGGTGTTTGTTCAGTCTCGTATTTTGTGTGGTGTGAACTCACATGACTCTGAGAGTCTCCAGCCTCCACAGGGACCGGGCGTGAGTGGACACCGCTCCTCCTTCATAGTGCACTGACCTGAGGGTCAACAAATCACTGTTAATTTTTAATTCAAGCCAGAAAAGACAGATCCTTCTTTTCATCATGCCTTGTTTTGGATAGGTGTGGAAAAATATAAAATTATCTTGCTCATCGCAATAAAACAGTAAAATAATTGATTGTGGCAGATTTTTATCATTGGGATAATGATTCAAGATAATTGCCGGCAGTTTTCTTTTTTGTTTTGTTTTTAACCACACAGTCATTTGGACATATTTGATCATGCCTTAACATTATCCTAACATTGGTGATTTAGGAAATATATTTTCAAATGCTGCACCTTCTTGCTCAACTTTTCTTTCTCTTTGTTGTTCTGTCGCTGTGGCCTTCTCTGTTATGTGTAAGTTTAGAGCGAAGATTTTGCTAAACTCTTGATGAAATAAAACTTCAGTTTGTGTCCAGCAGAGAACATGCCTGTAGACGTTAGTCTGTTAAATAATAGTTAGTGAAGCAGCTATATTTGCCTCAAGGCTGTTGATTCAAGAGCAGCAGTATCAGATAGGCTGAACAATGCAGCAAGTCCAGAATGAAGGAATGTGGGGCCTATGGGCTAAAACTAGATTTAAGGGCCCATTTGAAAAGGGGGGTCTGAGGTGCCCAACCACAGGACATATTTTAGATTTGTCTATTACTTAAATTCTGAACTAATAAAGAAATTAAGCTTTCTCTGAATGAATTAAGCTGACACAGAACAGACTACTGCTAAATTTATTTTTTAATAATTGCCTAAATAATTTGATAAGCTGAATTTATTAGTTTTAGAAAAAGAAGACTTTGTTTTCTGAAGTAGATCTTGTTGTCTGATTCATGTTATTTTCCCTTTCAACAAAGTGCCATTTTGTTTAACAACAAAATGAATTGTAAAGTGATTCCATTATGTTTTAGTGACATTTCAAACTGTAAGCATGATTTTATAATTATTGTGATAATATTATTAATTGCAATTATTGTGGCCTGGACAACCTTGACACAAAATTCAAATATTGTCCCACACCTAGTTTTGGATTTAATAAATGAGATGTGTCTTTGACAGGATCACTTGAAGCTGTGGCCTTTTTATTCTATTCTTTCTTGCTTGATCATCATGTTGTTGTGTGATAATAATAATGATAATGATAATTATTTATTTTTTTAAATAGTTTTCTACTTTATTAGCACATTCTTTTATTTTATATCACAGTTGATATAAAGTTATGTTTTGTGTGAGGAAAGTCCAAGATGGCGCCTGTGTTCGGCATTGCCTCTGCTCCCTGTCTGTTCGCTAATGTAATTTTGTGTTTTCTAGTGATGTTTGTTGCCTTATCAGTCCTTACAACAAGTAACTGTGCATCAGCTGCTTTTGAATATGATCGACATACTCTATTTCGAATAAACGAGCAGATGAAAGACTTTTGTGTTACCTGGGCCAGGTACGCGGAGTTTTTCCCTCCAGTTTTTGAGTGCTCCACGTCATCACTGGAGTACCTGTTGCTAGCTAAGCCCGCGGCAAGAGAAGGAAGCGGGATTGAGGGCTGGCGCCGGGCCAGGCTGAGAAAACACCGTGGGCAACTACCAAGTCCGAGCGGCTCCGGATCTGTCTGGGACGAGCGGTGCCTGCGGTCGGTTCCGGTCCGTGAATCTGGCGGGAACTCGTCCGGTGCGTCTCTGTCCCTCCAATCTGACCGGATTTTTCCGATTCGGCGGCTCCGACACTTCCCTCCACGTGAGCGGGTCCTGTGTCCTGTTACATGCCGGGTGGTCAATAGTGACCACGTCCTGTCACCGCTGCGCTGCCCTGATGGTCAGCGCGCACTGCCTTGGATCTGGCACAGCCGACTCGGATTGCTCTGCTCAACGCCGCTCCATTGCAAACAAGGCCTTCTTCCTCAGCGAGTTATTCTCAAAGGATCACCTTGACTTTATGTTTTTAACAGAGACCTGGCAGCGTGAAATGGAGTACACTCATCTGAACGAGCTGTGCCCTCCGAACTGTTCTGTGTTTGGGACACCGCGGTCTCGCGGCGAGGAGGCGGACTCGCACTCGTGTACCGGGACTGTTTCTGCTGCAGGTTGATGAACCCAGACTCTTTCGACTCCTTTGAGATGCAGATGACTAAGGTTGGCAACAATGACTCATTTTATTGCATTTTAATTTACCGACCTCCTGGTCCTGGACGCTTGTTTTTAGAGGATTTCTCTGAATTTTTATCTTCAATTATCAAACTTGATAATGTTCTGATACTCGGGATTTTAACCTCCATATCGACGATGCTTCGTGTAATCTGGCATCTGAGTTTTTAACACTCACTGAAGCATTTCATTTTAAGCAGCATGTCTCTGGTCCTACACACACCAAAGGCCACACTTTGGACCTTGTTTTCTCTTTAGGCCTGAACATTGACCAGTTGAGTGTTACAGACACTAATGTGACAGACCACTGCTGTATATCTTTTAACTTGCATTCCAGTGTGGACTATCTTCCTTCCAAACTGATGTCACAAAGACGCATCATAAATGGATCCACAGCTGAGAAATTTTCGAGGTCATTTGACCCGATCGTTTTGATGGCTGTAGTGAGCCTGAATCTTTTATGCAGTCTTTTAATAAGCACTGTTTGTCTGTTTTAAATAAGGTTGCTCCGCTAAAAGTAAGCACACCACGCCTAAAAATCCCTGCCCTTGGATAAATGAGGAAATCTTATCTTGTAGGAGAAACTGTCGAAAAACAGAACGTTTGTGGAAATGCACAAGTTTGGAAGTCCACAGACTGCACTTGAAGGAGCTCATCATGTCACTAAATGATATAATAAAACAGGCCAGATCTGCATATTTCTCTAATCTTGTTGTGCTGAACAAGAAAAATCCTAAAGTCCTGTTTGACACAATATCAAGAATTGTCTCTCCTTTAGCTCCTCATTTACCAGTCCACTCAAAGTCTGACTGCAACAGGTTTTAAATTCCTTTGTGAATAAGGTACATGATATACGAGCTTCTATAAACCCATCCTCTGTCCACACATCCTGGGGTTTATCTCCTCAGTGCTCTTGGTCCACCTTCTCACCTGTCACTGAAGAGGATATCAAGGGTCTACTAAAAAAGTGAAACCATCATCAAGCCCTCTGGATGTAATGCCAGCTTCGTTGCTTTTAAATGTATTTGATTTAGTTGGTCCTTATGTTGTTAAACTGATCAACCTTTCTCTTTCAACTGGTTCTGTGCCCAGCTCTTTTAAACAAGCGGTCGTCAGCCCCATTCTGAAGAAGCCCAATTTGGATTCTTTTGAACCAAACAACTACAGGCCAATCTCTAAATTGCCTTTTTATCTAAAATCCTGGAGAGAGTGGTGGCGGAGCAGCTGACTGCGTTTCTTAATGAAATTAATGTTATAGACAAATTTCAGTCAGGCTTCCGAAAATGTCATTCAACAGAGACTGCCCTGCTGAGGATATCAAATGACATTATGATGGCAGCTGACTCTGGGCAGTACTCAGTCTTGATCTTACTGGATTTATCGTCTGCTTTTGATACTCTGGACCATAATATATTGTTAAAGCGTCTGCAATATGAAATGGGTTTCTCTGGATCAGTTCTAAAGTGGTTTTCCTCTTACCTGAGTGACAGATCATTTTGTGTCTGTATTAACAATATTCTGTCTGAAATGACCCTCTGTCATATGGAGTTCCTCAGGGCTCAGTCTTAGGTCCTCTTTTGTTTTTATTGTACATATGCCCTCTTAGTGAAATATTTCATGGTTTTAAAAATGTGTCTTATCACTTTTATGCTGATGACATTCAGTTGTACTGTTCTTTTAAAGACTCTGAGTTTTATAAACTTACTGAATTGTTGAACTGCTTGACTTGCTTAAAGAACTGGTTATGCAATAACTACCTACAGCTAAATACAAAAAAGACTGAAACTTTAATCTTTGCACCTGACCAAAAAATACTTCAAATCAAACACCTTGGTTCCCTGGGTTCTTCCGTCCAGTCGAGCCTCAGAAACCTTGGTGTTCTGTTTGACCAATCTATGTCTCTGGACAGTCATTCTAGACAGTTGGTCAAAAACTGTTTTTATCATCTAAGAAACATTTCTAAATTGAGAGTGTTATTGTCTAAATCTAACTTGGAGATGATTATTTATGCTTTTATTTCTTCTCGTCTTGATTATTGTAATTCTCTTTTTATTTGTTTCAACAAATTGTCTCTGGGTCGGCTTCAAATGGTGCAAAATGCTGCAGCCAGGCTTTTAACTGGAACCAACAGAAGGGCTCACATTTCACCGGTTTTAGCTTCACTTCATTGGCTTCCAGTCAAATTCAGGATTGATTTTAAAATTTTAGTCTTGACTTTTAGAGCTCTACATGGACAGGCCCCCCAGTACATCACTGACCTGCTGACCCCTTACTCCTCCTCACGCACTCTTCGGTCTTCAGGTCAAAACCTTTTAATGGTCCCCAAAACACGTTTGAAAACCCGGGTGACCGGTCTTTCCAAACAGTCGCCCCCAGACTCTGGAACGCCCTGCCCCTGTCACTGCGAGTGGATATTTCTGTTGATTCTTTTAAAAAGCAGCTGAAGACACTTTTATTTAAACAAGCTTTTAGTTGATTGGGCTTTTTATGTTTCAATATTCTGTGGTTTTAATTTTTTTTTTTTTCTCTAAGTTTTATTGTTTTTTATTGCACTTTGTAAAGCACTTTGTGATTTATATCTGTGAAAGGTGCTATATAAATAAAATTTACTTACTTACTTAGTTGTATTTTCCCAAAAATATTCCCCTTTGTCTTAAAAGGAGGCCTCACAGATACAATTATCTAAAGGTATACTCTCCCTGGCCTTAATAAGACATAGCTCAGGCTCAGTAGGTCATAGCTGTGCAGAGCAGAGCGTCACAAAGACACCACAAAACAGCTGTGTCTATTCTGGAGCTCAGAGAGAAAGCCAAACAGGACTCAAACATTTACAACAAAGATCTTGTATACTATTCTTATGTTCTATTCTTATATTATTACTTTATATATATATATATATATATATATATATATATATATATATATATATATATATATATATATATATATATATATATATATATATATATATATATATATATAATTAACAGAAAGAGCATTGATTTCTGGATGTGATCTTCAGTCACAATGCTAGTTGGAGACCAAAAATTGCTAACATTTGTAGAAAATGGCAAAAAGTATCCCTATAATGGCTAGGTGTAGACATGAACAGAATCAGAAACTGGACATTCACAGTTAATCAAAAGCATATTATCAATTCAATACATGACCAGGAGCACACAGCACACTGAGTACATACAGACACACACATAGAGAGGCTTTGGGCGGGGATCAGACTCATAACTGTGCCACCATGCACTCCAGTCAGACACTTATTTTTAAATAGTACATTCCAACTATCAGTCAACACACACAGAAGGACCAAGCAAGTATCTCTGAGACAGCATTCTGAATCAGGCTATCAGAGCACGAATGACCTTACCTCCTCTGCTCGTCCCCGTGCTCACCAGATGGGACAGTCAGACACTCGTCCATGTGACCGTGAAGGAGGCGCAGGACATCTCCTCCTATTAGGAAACCTGCACATTTGACAGAAAATGTGAGAATGTGGGAAAAGAGATCAAAGCCAAAAATTATAAAGGACAAGTGAGAGTTTGATCAGTATATAAAATCATCTGGAAGAACTGTTGTCATTAAACTGCTGGCACTTTTGTACTGATACACAGAAAATAAAGGACAATGACAGACGGCACTCTGTGTTGAGGGCAGCTGTACAGCTGTACCTTGTGCAACTTCGCTGCCGGAGCAGATGGGAGCCACACTCCACAGAGTCTGCTGGAAGGCTGCGTCCACATGCAGACTGCCATTACCATAGGACAGGTGCTGCAGGAAACAGAGGACCACGTCAGGCTCATGTAGGCAGTCAACTTATGTTTATGACACCACTATGACAAAACTTTTATTCAAAAAAGATAGGTCTGGTTTTTATTTTATGGCCTGAGCCCCTTTTATACCTCATTGAGAGATTATTGTGTAAAATAAATAAACTCAAACTACTGATGAATCGTCATAGATTTATGTGAAGTTGAGAGTTATGATCTCTAGCTTTGTTACTTCCCACCCAGGACAGACCAAGGGCAGAACCGTGGCAGAGCCTGGGTATGCCAGAGAACTTATGTTCCTGTTGTGTACTGCATTTTTTTGGGCCAAAAGTGCACACTTCATCATGTGCCCCATTTTCCATATTTTATTTTTTTTTATTATAGTAAACATCTACCTGTCCTAGGACTACAGGTGAGTATAAGCCAGGTGCTGGCTAACACAAATTCCGTTTTTATGAGGTTAATGTGTGCTGTCCCTGTTTAAATGAATTAGTCTAATGATAATTAACTTTTATGCAACTTGCACATACATGAGTGAAGTGTATAATCAGTTTTTAAAAATCAGCCATAGCTTCTGTCACTCACCAGATATCTCTCAGACGAGACGCTGACTAGAATGAGATCATCACCCACTCGCACCTTCTCTCCCTCTGAGCGCTGCTTTGAGGCTGGATGGATGGTCCACCAACAGGCCTCCCCTACACACACAGCCGGATACAGACCACTTTGTACTGTGTTCACAGAAGCAGCCTGAGGACATTACAGAAACCTAAAATGACAGCGTGGAGTCTTACCTGTAGTTTCTTCCTGCAGTCCCACATCAAAGGCCAGTTTGTCAGTGGATGAACGCGATGTGGATAGACAGCACAAGTACTATACACAACACATAAAATCACTCAGAAACAACAAGGAAGAAACAAGGCTTCTTTTTTTCAGTGAAATTACAAAACCTTTCAACACGCCAAACATTATCCGTCCACTTCTGATTCTCCTACAGTGCCTCTCATGATCACTTTGTGTTGAAAAGTACAATAAACCTAAGGTCTTACTGAAATTAGACAGAACCTTATGTTCTTGTTGTTTTTAACACCCATCTTTACAGTCAACAGAGGTGCCACTGATCTGAAGCCTTTCAGTGCCGGGGCTGTGGTGTGTTCACTGACACTGGGTACTGCTGACACCTCTGCTGTAAGTTCTATGTGCCCAAAGACAGTTGTTTGAATAAGTTCACATTGAGCTGACCTAATGGAAATAGGTGTGTGCACTGACCATTCCACTGTAGGAGTGTCGTAGAAGGACTGCGTGTCCGTACAGTAAAGTGCGATGCCCTCCGCCCTGCGCTGTCTGAAATATACACAAGAAAAGACAGAAGTCAGAGCAAACACAGAAAATCCTGCCAGTAGAGACCACAGACAGAAATATCAACAACTACACAAGCACACCAATAGCCAGCTTTAACCAGAACTCTACAAAAACATGTCTGCTGCCATTCCAGAGTGTGCCCTGTGGCCTACTGTGTTCACCTGAGCCAGAGGTCCCTGCAGCTGTTCAAACATATATCCTGCTTCTACAACACCAACAGGTGCTGTCACATCATAAATGAATCACAATAATTATTAATCTAGTCTGATTAGGTGCACTCACAATTTTCTCTACCTGCATGTAAACGTACTGACTTAATAATCCTGTACCATCACAATTAAGACTGCTACCACTAAGACTAAAACCACACATGCCCTCTGCTCGCAGTAAATAATCAAACATGTTCTAATGAAAATTGATACATATTAACAAACTAACATTATCAGGAAAACACATTCATCAATGTAACTATAAATATATATATATATATATATATATATATATATATATATATATATATATATATAAAACTTTTAACTGCTTTTTACTTTTATTAAAGAGCAAAACCAAGAGTGAAGATGGCCAAAAGCCCATAGCATTTTAAGACACAATGGTTGATTGTTTAGTGGTCCTGATTCTAAAGTGCTCTTGGGCTATAGCAATTTTAATGGATTGTCTATTACATTCAAATAATATTTATATATTTCACAATTTACACATATTTATTAAACAATATCATTACATGAGTAGTTTTCTTCTTGAGTGTTTGGTGAAGAAAGTAAGGATAAATTTTGGTTTCAAAATGTTGTAAGGAGTGGCTCATGTTGATGTACATTTTTAAGAGGTATTTACAGACTTTTTTACACTTGACTGGTTGAATTGCTGGTGGAAGGATTGAGAGAAATATTTTATGTATATCAGCCAATGGCAGACAAATCTCAAGTCTAGGACAGAACCTGAAGCTTCAGGCCAATGCAGCGCATTATCTGGATTGAGCAACTGGAGCTGGCAAGGACTGTACCAGCGTCTGGACAAGCGTCTGGACAAGGGTCTGGACAAGTGTCTGGACGTCCCTGGGGAGACTCTGTCCTGAGAAACACTGCTGTTGTTGTAATATCAACATTTATCATAACTGTAATGCAACGACTACTTGAAATTCAATATTTGTTATGGCTATCTATGGTCCAAAAATATTACAAGAACAAACAATAACCACAATAACTCTCAAACTGTATTTGAGTTTTTTTTTATACTCAAACCTATCAACAGTCTTTGTAACATGACTACATCAGAGAACAGGCTGATAAAAACTGTATTACCAACAGTGTTGGGAGTAACGCATTACAAAAGTAATGCATTACAGTAATATATTACTTTTTCCAGTAACGCAGTAGTGTAAGGCATTACAAATTATTTTTTAGTAATATTTTACTCGTTACATTTTCAGCAAAGCTTATGCTAAAAAAAAAAAAAACTTTGCGAGATTTCATTAATGTCCTCTTGTTGGTGTAACTTTGTTATTGAGACAGGAGTGGCGCGAGGCATGATTTCTGCCCCTGCTGAGTTGCGCTACAGTGGAAAAGAGGCTAATGAAGATGGCAGAAGACGACTGTACATTCACGAGGTGGACGTATGCTCCACCTCGTGAATGTTAGTCTTTAGAGGCAAAGGCCACGGTCCGGAACCGAACCCGAGAGACTTTGATCTGGACCGCAAGACATTATTCATAATTACAAGCGCATTGTGTAAAACATATTTTTGAACCGGCACTTCTAGGACAGCTACGTTAACACGCGGTCCTCAAGTTATTATGGTTACGGACAGAGCGGCGGAAATTCAACATGTTTAGCGTAGCCTGATAATGCGTTAGAAACGCCTAAAATCTAAAAGTTGAGCCTTGGCAAAACATAACGAAGATTCACTGCCGTTATGGACGGAGAGGGAACGTTTATTTTAGTTTATTCATCTCCTAAGCTCCGTGTCAGAGTCAAAGCTGAACAACAGCCCTTTATCGTCCAGTCCAGGCTGCTTTGATAATCAGAATGAATCCAGAACTGAACCAGGACTGGACAGTTTTCATGTCTGGATTAAAAAGACTCAGAGGAAAGTGAGGACGTCTAATAATGTGGTGAGTTGTACATTTGTCTGTCATCTTTTCTATTGTGTTGTAAGTGAGGTACTTGACTCGTTTGTCGCATATTAGTAATAGTATTAGTAATAGCTCACGCTATTCGCGTTCATTTGAGCCCAACACGTGTTCATTTGGGAGATTAAATACAGAAAATGTGTTAAAGAAGGGTTCGGAGATGAGTGACATGCTATTACAGCATTTAGGATTAATTAAAATGTTACCCCACACGGGGAAAACAAAGGATAAAATACAGAATACAGTGGACATTCATCTCCAGATTGTTTAAGAGGCTGTAGGTGTGGAATAAATGAGACTTTACTTTAAAGAATTATATTCAAACCCATATCCTTTTATTTTAATTTTCCGGACCCCTCACTTGAGTAAAGTTAACTAAGTGGACTTCTGCTGATT
The DNA here is from genome assembly GCA_024349245.1 of Neodontobutis hainanensis. Classification (NCBI taxonomy): domain Eukaryota; kingdom Metazoa; phylum Chordata; class Actinopteri; order Gobiiformes; family Odontobutidae; genus Neodontobutis; species Neodontobutis hainanensis. Next base: position 265,320 of record JALDNG010000452.1, on the reverse strand, counting down.
TTAATTGAAGACCCCTGGCCTAAGGGTTTTTTCTTCTGTGTTATCTTACTAAGCAGTTGGGTTATGTTTAGCCTGTGGACTAAAACGACTGAGGCTAAGGGGTTGGTCCTCCAAGTGCACTTTATACTTGAGAAAACACAGCCTAAGCTATGTTCATCATGTGCACTTTGTGCATGACAGTTTTGTGTTGTGAACCTCTTGAATTCAAAGAGAATAAAGTAAAATAAATGTGCATCTTGTCATGGCATTAGAGTTTACTTATGTTATGTCTAATATTAATAGACCCAAGCTATTGCCAGATAATAATTTTACCTCGACCATACTTTAAACAGACTTTAATCATTTGTGATTTTGTCTGTCATCCTTTCTTGTCTTGAGCCTTCACTTTACCAATTATATGCTTTATTGTTAGTAGCCTGATAGCCCACAGTCATTATGGAACATCAAATGTCTTCTACTGGATGTAAAATGCTCTGTATTACATTTTGTCATTTTCGAATTTTAAGTTCTACCTTATAGTTATTTTCGTGAAAGTAACTCAAAAGTAATACAGGAGTAATGTAATGTATTACAATTCTGAGACAGTAATATTGTAATGTAAAGTATTACATTTAAATAACAGTAATAAGTAATCTATAATATATTACAGTTTGGAAGTAACTTGCACAACACTGATTACCAAGGGAAAAAACACATGGCATATTCCTTCACTTTATGAGTGAGGCCATGGTTAATATTACAAACACACAGATGGAGCATGTTTGCTTTAACGTGGAGACTGTAACAAACAAAGTGACATCACAAAACAAGCACAAACAGCGAGTGGAGGCACACCTACCCAGATTTCCACATCTACATGCTGTGTGGAAATGAGAAAGAATAGAGCAAGATAAGTGACCTTTGTCATTTTACAGACGACACAGAAAACACATGTATCCCACCATAGAAAAGCAGACCTGACAGAACAGGTCCACAGTCTTATGGCCTCAGAAACATTCACAAACAGCACATGTATCAGAAAGGAACACTGCAGACTACCCAAGAGTAAGGGGCTTCTTACAGCGCAGTCAGAGAAAAAACAATCTGAATAAAGACAAAATAGACAAAGTCTGCTGCTGCTACTACGTGTCACTGGTAAGAACTGTCAAACTGAGCTCTGTGGTGAGTGTTATTTATTCATTTGTCTCCATTTCTGAGCTATGTACTGTACAACCGGTCTGATGACTCTTAGTGGAGGTATTATACATTGTACAATAACTAATGTGTTCTAAGTTCTAAGCCTGTAAACAGCTGTGGACTCTCCAGACTGCAGTGTTCTGGAGCTAATGCTCTCATGTGGTGCTCTGAATAACAAGTCAGTGTGTCCTTTGGTGGATACATGTATTATTCCCGCTACACCCTCAATCTATGTACTGCTCATAAGCTCTGTGGCTCTGTTTAATTGCATTATAAGTTTGAGTAATTACCTGTATTTTTCAGTTTGATTCCCATTTTTATTGAGGGATGTTTGTTATATCACTGCACCCCTGTCCAGCCAGCAGTTTACAGATAAGTTCAGTACAGTTATTTGTCATAAACTACAATGCAACAGTTTCTTTGTGAATTACAAGAGAAGTTGTGACATTGGTGAGTTACTTAAAAATAGAAAACTGCTGCAGCTGTGAAAATAGGAATTATCTTCTAACTGTTTACTGAGTGAAGAGAGCTTGTGTGGTGTTCTTGTGTGAGATGTGCGGTAACTCACGCCATCGGCCATCTCCTCGGTGTTGGCAAGCATCTCCTGCAGCGCTCGCACCGACAGCGACTGCTCCAACACGAAGGTGCAGATGGACAGGTCTGGAGGCACATTCTGCGAACAAGCCACATCCCTCACTCACCGCACTCCGCTCCAGCTCTCTTTACACTGCCACTGTTGCATTTACAAATGACACTTTTTCATTCATTCATTCATTCATTGTATTGTCACGGGTGATTGGAGTCTATCCCGGGTACACCCTGGACAATGGCTAGTTGGTCACAGGGCTGAGACAGAAAGTGACTCTCACATTCATACCCTAACGATACTTTAGAATTGCCAACTGACCTAATCATGCATGTCTTTGGACGGTGGGAGGAAACCGCAGTACCTGGAGAGAGCCCATGGTAACATCAGCCAAGCATGTTTGGCTGGAAGGCATGAGTTCTAACCACTCTGCCACTTTGCATCCCACTAACTACACTGACTCTGCATTTTATACATTTTTTACACAATAAAAACTAATATGAGATTATATATAGCCAATTTTAAAAGTTGTATATGTTACCCAGGCCTATATAATACATTTTATAAAGCTTATTGTGAGAGCCATATGATTAAAAGTTTAAAATATTATTGTGTTAAATAAGTTTTGAGTGGAAATGAGAAAGAATAGAGCAAGGTAAGTGACCTTTGTCACCTGTGGCTATAATCTTTAACAGCCATCTTGGACAGCCAAGGGGTAGGGCTAAGGAAAAGGGGTAAGTTAATGAATATGTTTCTATGATGTATGCATTTTTCTGTCTTGTCCAAAGACACAATAACAATATAAACCGGGGGGGAGCAGGAATTGAACCACCAATCTTCCAGCTAAAGCTGCTGGAGATATTAAACACATCAGTGAATTATGGGTGATATGAGTTTATTATGTCAACGTGGGTGATCATTTGTGTGTTAGACTGTGGTACCTTTGAATTGGAGATGGATTCGAGGAAGCAGAGTCTGTTTCCGAAGCCTTCAGCAGCCAGACACAACTTCTGTTGCTCTTTGTGGATGTTGGCAGAGCACTGCAGGACCACCTCATCGTCCTAAACACAACACACACAAACAGAGACGTCAACACATCATACCATCCCGCTCTCCCAACTACATGGTGGTCTATATACTGAGGAGAACTGTATGTGTAACATCCCCATAGCCATTCTGCAAGCACCTTAGGTTTGAGAACAGCCCTTGGTCAGCCACTGGTCAACATAAGTCCATAATGTCTGTGAAGGTTTTCAGTCATCCAGGTCATCTTGATGAAAACGTTAAAGCAAAAGCATTTGGAATTAGTTTTCAAGGTGAAGACATTTTCTTTCTAATTCCAAGATACTTTATCAATTCTGTGATCATGAGATCAACTGGTAAAAGAGAGCTGAGCTTATATCTCTAGAGGGAGGGGTTTAGGATGAAACCAAACATGATGGGACCAGACTGTTTTGGTCTCATAGTTGTTTGCTATGAAAGGGCAGTGTGACTCCTGATGTAAGATTCGTTAGAGGCTCAGAAGAGTTGTTAGTTTCACTGTTCCAGGGATGAATTGCTTTCTCCATATATGCTTTTGCTTTAACCTTTTTTTAACAGTCCATAATGTCACATCTGACAAAAATGCTTTTGGGGGAATATAGCTCACAAGGGTGATACCAGTGTCTCTTTGATACCACAAGATGCAAACTGTCTTTAACAATATGTCTCTCTCACTGTGCACTGAGACACAAAAGGGTTCATCATAAACATCTGCAGCCTGTGAGCGGTAGCTTACTTAGAAACAGTGTAAAGCATGTATCAGAGGAGACAGAGGACAAAAATAACAGCTAAACACTGCTTCAGTCCTACTCCGGTGTGTCTCTCACTGTTCATACAGCTTAAAGCATGCAAATACACATTAGTACACGCAACAACCAGGGCTGCTGCTAGCCATCTGGGTGCCCTAAGCAGAATTTCTATGAGTTTTTATTTTCTTTTAAATAAATTTATGTTTCATTTAATGAGTTTTAAACAGAATACATGTCCAACTGTGAAGGTGCTGCTCCAGGTGCTCCACCACCTTCACTAGTTTCTCTAAGCTCTGCTAACTTCACAGTTGGGTGCACAGTTCACATAAACCGGTGTAGGTTGTGCATAGAACCGGCTTTATATGAGATTTTGTTATGGCAAACTGTGTGTGTGTGTGTGTGTGTGTGTGTGTGTGCATTCAGCCCTCCCTTCTAATATAATTGTCCGACACCGCATGTATGATTGACAGGAACAGTTGAAACAAATGAGGCTTAAATAATTATATTTTGTGTTGTTCTTTATATTATTTTTTTCAATTTTTTTTATTAAAATAATAATCATTTATAATTTAATTAGTATACGCTATTTTTAAAAACTCGCGAACAACCCTTCACTAATAATTAATTTCTGACTCAATGTTAGCTCTGACTTTTCACACTCAAATTTGTGTTTAAAACATAAAACTACAGAGATCTAAAAGAAAAGGCTCTGTTAATTTGAAAAGAAGCCTACCTTATCTTTAAGAGTCAGATTTGCACAGACTGTGGATGTAACCTATTCATTTGGCTCTAACAGAGAGAGAGAATTCCAGCTGAGGTGGCTCGGGCATCTGTTTCAGATGCCTCCGGGACGCCTCCCTAGGGAGTTGTTCCGGGCATGTCCCACTGGGAGGTCCCAGGGGAAGACCTAGGACACGCTGGGTAGGTATTTTTAATTATGACATATTTTTTTTTTAACTTGGCATTCATATATTTTGTTTGTCACAAGTAATGATGCATCCGTGTCTATTAAGATTATAGCTTTCAAATAGGAACTCTGATTTGAAAATTACTGTATAAACAAATACACATAACTTCCTTACTTACACTTAAAAAAATATTAATTTGAGTACCCATTTTTTTAAAGGTTCTCCAGCAGAGAAACAAGGTAGTTCCACATCATACACATGCCGAGTGTAGTTAATATTAAATCAGTGTTCCTGAAAATGTTTGTGGAACTGTAGTAACATGCCAATTAGATTTAACTTAAAAGATATAATAGATACATAGGGTGCACGTGGCAGAGTGGTTAGCACTCCTTACAGCAAGAAGGTCGTGAGTTCAAAACCCGGCCGACTCAAATATTCTCGGCCGTCTCCGGTCTTTCTGTGAGGAGTCTGCATGTCCTCCACGTGTTACCATGGGTTCTCTCCGGGTACTCCGGCTTCCTCCCACCGTCCAAAGACATGCATGTATAGGTTAATCAGCAAATCTAAAGTGTCCCTAATGAATGAATGTGAGAGTGAATGGTTGTCCGTCAATGTTTGTCTCTATATGTCAGCCATGTGACTAACTGGCCACTGTCCAGGGTGTACCCCGCCTCAGGCCCAAAGCTGCTGGGATAGGCTCCAGTCACCCGCGACCCCTAACGGGACAAAGCGGTAGAAAATGAATGAATGAATGAATGATATAATAGATAGGTTGTATTTTTATTCTATTTTTAAGAATTAATGAAATGTAAGCTATAAAGCTTGAGTAAATACATTTTTATTATACTTCTATACTGCTGTTTTATTTACAAATGTAAATAGTGTCTTTCTTGTTGTATTTTCCATTTTTGGAGTCGACAGTGTATGACCTCTTATCTTTGAAAAAGGGGAACAGACACCAAGATGGCACTTACATCCCATCATCCCAGATGAGACTGACAACTGGTGTTAGTTTTAAAGAATGCGAGTTACATTCGACTGTAATGGTCGGAAGGGCATATTGTAGAATCTAGGATAATGATTGATTCACCCATCACACACTCACCAAACAATAATTTAATGATGGACTACATTTTAAGCCATGTCCTATGTACTGTATGTACCCCATATAAGACCCAAGAGGAAAAACCACTACAACATCTTCAATTCCAGTTGAAAACATTTTCCTCCACTGCCCAGGCCCTAATGAAAAACAATTATGACAAATTTCAAGAAGAGTTAGTAGATGGGAAAAAGTACAATCTGTCTGCAAGGTTTAAAAATGAGAATTAGAACTTCCCTCTGGATATAAAGTATACCATGATATATTTTCAGAATCAACCTTCATGTCATTTATTTTGTTTGCTGTTATACCTGTTTTAATATTAAAAGAAACACTTCTTGAAAAAAAAAAAAAAGGTCTTTATCAATGTGTGATTTACAAAGTATGCTACCCCTCATGCACTCCATCATAACATTTCACATTCAACCACAATAGTTACAGACACTCATTGAACAAACTGGGCTTAAAACTGGTAAGCCCCATCTGGTGGCATAAAGGTATTGCATGCCAAACTCCATTTAAATACTTTGCTCTCATCATCACAACCCATCTAATGCTAATGTGGACAAGTGCCTTTACTTTTGGTGAGATTAAAAAACATTATTTTACTCAGTAAAGTTTGTTTATATATAATATCCTTATTCACACATTCAGCCAGAGCTGAATGTGTGAATAAGGAATATTTGTGCAACATTATCAACACAATGAAACAACAACATAATAATACTAATAATAAAATTTTGTTAATATTACAGACCAAAGACTACAGCTACATATCTCAGCTGGAGAGGAGAATTTGGGGGAATCGTCTAAAGTCTCCAAGGGGACTCCCAAGAGGACAGTTGACCCTCGGGACCTTGGTCTTTTTCCTGGAGTTGTGCTCACACCTACCACTTCTGAAATTTAAAAGTAGCCCCAGACATGTTTAGTTTAGTGAATATTGATATAGGTGATAACAAGTAAGCTGCCGTAACGTTGGCCTGCTACAGTCTGTGGAAGCCTGATCACATTGAAACATAATGTACAACCTAATGTAACTATCCATCAGGTTGTGAATGTTCACAGGTTATATCAAGACTAAATTATCTGGTGTATACAAGGAGCCCTTGCCACCCAAACTGTTGTGGGGAGTGCCAATGATTAATGGTTTATGTGTTGAAACTATAGTTTCTAGCTCCTTCTGTGTCATTGAGCATGCATGTGGACAGCCGCATACTGACTGCATGCTAAGAGAGTGCATGTTGAAAGTTGTAACATTTAGCAAAGACTGTTGCTTGCAAAATGTTTTTCTCTCTTGTCTTACGTCCTTAGAGCTCTGAATTATTAAATTTACAAACATTATTATTGTTACAATAACAGGAGATGATGTGGGAATCAAAAAGAGTCAGACGATGGAAAGAAGGCAGCATCAGTGAATCCCCTTCAGGCGGCACTGTGACTTTAGGTGGGACCTGTACTGGTTCTTACTCAAATAAACCAACAAACACATTACTCTTAGAATTCTGTGTTCAGTATTGCATTTACAACAGAGCCTAATAAGAATTACAAATTTTCATAAAGTTAATACTTTATTTAATATTTATTAAAGTAATTAAAACAACAGTTTCATATGCTATAACAAGCATTTTTTTCTTTTCAGACAGTGAGTGTCCTCAAACACCTGGGAGTCCACATCAGTGAGGACCTCACCTGGGCTCATAACACTGAGCAGCAGCTGTCCTTCAAGAAGAGGTTGAGGAGGCTTGGCCTCAGTGTATCTTCACCAGCTGCACCACTGTCTGGTAAAGCAGCACTACTGAGCAGACATCTGCACAGAGTGGTAAAGACTACTGAGAAGATCACCAGGGCTCCACTGCCCTCTACCACCACAGAGTCCACAGTAGACCTGCCTTCGTCCTTCAGGACCCTAACTACCCCCAACACAGACTGTTCAGTCCTTCCCTCGGGACAGAGGTGTGAGATGTAGAACATCGAGAAACTCTTTTTTTCCGCTCGGCATCACACTTTTTAAGCAGTACACAGACTGGCCTCACCTACATCAACTGGCTGACTGAAGTCATTATTCATTTACATTTGGCCGGAGACAAAAAAATGTTGGTAGAACCAGTGCATCTGATGAAGACAAGAGAAGAAAAACATAGGACTGCTTTCTATAAAACTCCCTTGATTAATATATTCATAATCTCTGAACTCTAAGTTACATGTTGTATAAGTATTTATTTTAGTTAGTTTTAACAATAATGTAGAGTTGTAGAGGCAGAGCAGATAAAATAACCAAATTTCAACTAATCCAGGACTAAACCAGGAATAAACTTTATGTTTTACATGTCCAGAGAAAAAAATAAAATTGGTCAAGTAAAATTTTAATGAATTAATAAAATATGTGATTGATAACTGTGGGTTTAGTTTATAAAGTCAGCAATAATCAGCTCCATTGACAATGTTTAAATGACAACCCTCCGTATAAAGGAGAAGTTCTGTATATTGGTCAAATAATTTTTTTTTTTTTTAATTTTTGGGTTAAAGGTCAAAATGGTTTTACACTTTCCAGTTCTTGACGCAAATATTTTTGGGTATGTTAATGGAGTTCTAGCAGAGTAATTATAGATTGAATAAATAAATGGCGTGTTCTGCTGAAACTGAGACTTATTAAACAGATGCTGCAACGATTGTGTTTGATTCACTGCATGCAGGATGAGTGTGTTTAATACAGAGCCAGTGGAGAGTCAACACTGGGAATACAATGGTGTTTTGAGTTGCACAGGGATGTTTCTGAGTCTGTGTGGGTTGTGGCATACCAGCTTACAGACACACACCTCCAAGTAAGGGCTGCTGGAGCCCACGCTGAAGTCTTAAGGACACACTCAGTACATCCCACACACAGCGCATTGATATTTGTGGCTATCATTAACACTGACATTTATGATAGCGTCTTCAGGCCCTTCTATGGAAGAGTCACACATACTGGGCTCTGGACCAGATCCGCACTGCTCTGTAACATCCAACATGAACACTTTAAAAAACTATTATAACTCAAAAACAGCAACATATATATTGTATATAGCCTAAACACTATGACAACAGCATAATTTTGGTGTCTCTCTTGAGGATTAGGTTACATTTAACACCATTGTCATTGCAAAGAATACAATAACAAAGCAACACAATGCAGGCCAGTGGTCTGGGATTAAATTATTATAAAATATTATATTTACAAATGGAACCTTGTACAGAATGTCCATTTATTGTTGTCTCATCAACAAAAGTCTAGCCCATTTCTTAGTTATAGCAGTGAGAGGGTGAGATTACCTATAGTTTTTATCAAAGGTGGGGGACTCGAGTCACATGACTTGACTCGAGTCTGACTCGAGTCACAATTTTCGGGACTTGCGACTTGCTTGATTAAAGTATGAAAATGACTTGACTTGACTTTGACTTGAGAAAAAGTTACTTGAGACTTGACTTGAAGTGGAAGACTCGACAATGACTTGAACTTATAATAAACAAACAGCAATAAAATGTATTAAAAATATATAATTATTGTGACGTCAGCGCCACTAATCAGCGTCTGTTCCTTTAACGCTGCACAATTCAAACCACGCCAAACATGGAAGACACTAGTAATGGTGGTCGAGCTCCACAAATAGTCTTGTTTGGCTATAAGGACTTTGAACTGAACCGTGCCAATAAAAAAAGATTTGCCAGATGCAAAATATGCAACTCCAGAATATCCGACACCACAACCACAACGTCAAATTTCATTCGACATTTCAAGAACCACAAAGAACGGTAAGAAATGCATCTCTTTCTAGTTAGTTTCACTAAGATCTATAACGATTACTAATGTAATGAATATAACTTTTATAATTTGGCATATTTTTTCTTACTAGAAAGCAACTAGAGCATTATCATTACTGATACGTCTTATAATTAACGATATTTGGGAATTTTAATGTTGATAGACATTCTAAATTTATTACATGTAGTCTATAATGTCTGTATTAAATCTGTCTGTGGACTGTGTGTGGAAACTAAAAGGCATTGCGCTTATACCATACTGCATGACAGGCTAACATGGAGGCGCCGATGTGATCACTAGCACCTACAGAGTTTTTTGGTACAGACAAGAAATAATTACAGCACAATTACATATTAGGCAGTTTTTCAGTCACAATAATTAATTTATAAGGTTATTATTAACCCTTATGCTTAAAACTCTAAGCGCCAAAGTCGCAAAATTGCAACTTAACTGGAAAAAACAGCCGCTACTTCCGGTTTATGTGCTAAATTATGCTTCCACTCCCTTCCACCAGATGCCAGACATCCTTTAGTTTGTTTCTAGTCTACTATTACCATGTGTTGCCATTAAAAACATTTGTAGAAGACTTCAAACTCGCGTGTCAGAGTATTCACAATCTAACTTATGGTCTCAGTGGGAGTGTCAGGACCGGCGCAATAGAAGCCTCATTCTCTACACTCGAGCTTGTAAACGCTAAAATGACAAATAAAAAAACACCTGTGATGAAGCTTTGGCTTTAGTAATGGCTGACTCTGGCCGCGATAGTGACAAGGAGTTTGTGAATAATGCGGTCTCTACTGACAGCTGTTTGGGACAAATACGTGTTGTTCATCCTGACACTCTACCCAGTCGAAGAGAGGCAGGGGTAAACAGAGTCAGCGCGAATGCGCAGATCAACGCAGCGATACTAATAAAAAAGATGTGCTACAACTACAACTATGCCATTTGGATAAAAACAGATAAAGCTACTTCAACCAAACACCTACAGTACATGTTTTTATTTCTCAGATCTATTTTCATATGTTTTACTAGTTATGGTGTAATAGAAGTTGTTGTTGTACTGTAGTTTACTAATTTTGCTTTACAAGTTACTGTTATTAATAATTAAAATTCAGAAAAAGACAGAAAAAAAAAATATATTATAATATTTTAATTAGTCTGTATGTACTGTAAATAACATAACCGCAATATATAATGCCATGGTTTGCACATTAGATGCATACAATTATTTCATTCATATATTTTGGGTCATACCTGACATTTTTCTAGTTTAGAGAAGTACTCTATTTCTTATCATTTTCAAATCACACAGATCTCAGAAATCTGTATTTTTAAAAATAAACCCTTGTGCCTAAAGACAAGACATTTAAAAAAAAAAAAAAAGAGTTTTACATTCTAACAGTAACTTACATAAAATTATTTACATTTCTGTAAAAACATATGAAACTGTGTGAATGCTGGAACCAAACTTTATGTGAATACGTAAACGAATCAGTAAATTATCATTTTTAAATTAATTTATATTTTCCTTAAATTGCAGTATTTAAAAAAAAATAAAGAATGTTTGCGCATACAAAAATATATGTATTTTTATTTTTTGTTTTAATGTGTACAGTTAATGTTTACAGTTTTCCCAAATTTTTTTAATCCATGCAGATATGATGAATATCTCAAATCCAAGATACACTGCAGCGATCTACAGTAGCCATCCATGTCACAGTTCATTGTGCCCCAGTCTACTACATATCCAGTCAACCATCCTCGTCAAAAGGCCATTACAGAAGCAATAATATCTGATCTGATCATTAATTGCAACATTCCCCTGTCTATCACTGACAACAAGCACTTCATTCACTTTCTCTCCATTATGGACACAAAATATACTGCAGTGAGCCGCAGAACCATCACCTCAAGACTTGACACTGTGGTGTCTGAGAGACAATCAAAACTAATAAGTGAAATGGCCACAGTTGAAAATCTGTCACAGTGGACATTTGGTCAGACAGAAGAATGAGAGACTACCTTGGTGTCACCGCTCACTGGATGAACACTGCAGCAGATGCTATTACGTTGAAATCTCATCTACTAGCTTGCAACCGGTTCAAGGGGTCACATACAGGAGAGAGAATTTGTGAAGAATTTGAACAAATATGTGATCAGTATAAAATCAAACAAAAGATTGATCATATAATTTGTGACAATGCACCAAATATGAAGAAGGCATTAACCACATGTTTTCCCAGTTCAGCTGAAGCAGATGAGGATGATGACTGCCTGGATGATGCAGAACTTTGGAATGCCCTTCCAGTGGATGAAGAGGAGAAGCTGAATGAGACCTTAAGCTCCAAAAGTCAGCATAGACTACAGTGCTTTGCACACACACTACAATTGGTTGTTGGTGATGGTCTTAAAGAGACCAGGGCTGTCTGTTCGGCTCTGGCTAAATCGTTACGGATCAGTTCTCTGCTCCACACAAGTACTTCTTTTAAGGAGGAATTTGAGAAAGAATTTGGCCAACGTGGAGTCCCTGCTTCTGTTGTTACTTGATGGAATTCAACTTTCCGACAGCTGAAGTCCTTGCTTAGCTGTGACTACCAAACTTTGTGCAAGGTCTTGGATGTTAGAGGGCACAGAGAGACTATTTTCACTCTAAGAGAGTGGGCTCAGATTAAAGAACTGGTCAGCATTCTGAAGCCCTTTGCTGATGCCACTGATCTCACTCAGGGAGAGAAAGTTGCTGTGATTCCATGTGTTCTCTCTCTCAACAATCACTTGGAAAACCAGAAAGAAGGAACACAATACTTGGTCAACCTAATCCACAGTCTTCACAGTTCACTGCAGAGAAGATTCAAAGGCATCTTTGTCAATGTAAAAAATGTCTCATACAGATCCCAATGAAGGAATCCTGCCATTCTCTGATCCTGTTTATGTCAAAGCAGCTGTTCTTGATCCAGCCTTTGGGGTTATGTGGATAGAGCATGATGTATTGGTTGATGACAAGCTGAAGGAGCAGTTGACCATGGAAGTAAAAAGTAAGTGATAGGCTAATTTTAGAATTAGACCCCATACTTGTAAATATTACATTATTAGTATTATTTTATTTATTTATTTCAGAAATTGGAAGTGCTGCACAATAAAGTTTATTGTTTATCAAGACTGCAAACTTTTAATGGTTTATTGAATAAACCATTAAAAATTTGCAGTCTTGATTTAAACACCAAAGTAATCTTATTCCTAAATGACAATGTTCAATGTACGATCACAGCAAACAAAAAAAATTGCATTGGCACTACTGTTGGCCCAGAGAGAGCAGTTAATTTGTAATATGTATGAATTAAAATGAGACCTTAAATCATTTATTAAGTTTCTGACTGCTTAAAAAAAATTTAAATTAAATATATTTTAATAGACTACATCAATTAACATTTTGTGAGAACATTTATTAAATGACATAAAACTTTTTTTATTGTCTATTTAGAAAAAAATGATGATGCTTAATGTATCCAGAATCATGCAACTCTAGAATTTTGTGTATGCTTATTTGTATTTTACATTTTTGTGTTTTAGATCTGATTCTCCAGGAGGCAGAGCGTACCAATATAAAACAGACAGATCATGGAGATGAAGAAGAGCAAATCAAAGGGGATGAAACTGGGCTGTTCTTATACCACAAAACGCAAAAGAAATTGACTCATTTCAGCCCTGCTGCCCAGCTCAACCATTACCTGGACAATTGTGATGGCCAGAACTGCCTTTTGTTTTGGGGAATGAACAAGGAGAAAATGCCTTCACTTTTCCAAATTGCAATGAGGGTATTAGCTGTGCCTGCTTCAAGTGCACCTGTTGAGCGTGTGTTCAGTCATGGGGGGATTATTATGAGGCCCCATGGTTCACAACTTAGTCCCATTGTCTTGTTTCAATTAAACTGAATTAGACAGATTGGATTATACATCTTAGACTCTAAATGTTTTGTGTAAAGAACACAATTTATTTTATTTTCAGATATTAATATAGCACAGATGTTTACAAATTCATCTTTTCTGTGCAAAAATAAATTTGTATTGGAAAAAAATACCTCTTTTATTTTAGTAATTGACTTGAATTGACTTGAAACTTATCAGGACTCGACTTGACTTTCTTGATTTATCTGAACTGTGACTTGAGACTTGACTTGAGACTTGATGGTTAAGACTTGAGACTTGCTTGGACTTGACCATGTGTTACTTGTCCCCACCTCTGGTTTTTATTTTCGTTTTTTAAATCCAAAATACAAAACAGGACAAATTTATAACACAGTTCACAGAGTTATATTGCAATTGGTAATGAGCAATTATATTTTATAACCATATTAGTGTCACAGGACTGTTCAACCCAAAAAAACTCTTGTGAAAAAAGTATGTGAACCCTTGAGTTAATGACCTAAAAAAAACTAATTGGAGTCAGGTTTTAGCACACCTGGAGTCTTGTGAAATTATATGTTTGGTATATAAATAATAATACGAGTGATTAAAAACCCCTCAAAATTTGGGAGTTTGCTCTGCACAAGAAGAACACACTTATGTGAGCCAAGCCTCGCCAAAAAGAGCTTTCAGAGGATCTACAATCAAGAATTGTTATTTACATAAAGCTAGAAAGGGTTACAAAGTTATTTCAAAGACTTTAGAAATCCACCAGTCTACATTTAGGCAGACAATCTACAAATGGAGATGCTTTGAGACTGTTGCTACTCTACTAAGAAGTGGACACCCAGTAAAAATGACACCAAGAGCATAACAAAGACTCATCAATGAGGTAAAGAAACAACCCCAAATGAAAGATTTGGCATCATTGGAACTTGTTAACATCTCTGTTCAAGAGTCCACAAGTGGCATGAAAATGTATTTGAAGCCTTTGAAATTACTCACATTTCTGCCTAAAATCACCATCAAATGTGATCTTTGTCTAAATGACACAAATGAAAAAAAACAGTGTCTGCTTTAACTAAAACCACCCAAACATTTATAGGTTTCCATATTTTTAATGAGGATAACATTGCAAATAATGACAGAAGGGGGAGGAATAAGTAACTGCACCATCACATTTAATATCTGGTTGCCCCCCCTTTGGCAGCAATAACTTCAACCAGACATTTCCTGTAGTTACAGATCAGCCTGGCACATCAATCAGGATTAATCTTGGACCATTCCTCTTTAAAAAACTGCTGCAGTTTAGTCAGATTCCGGGGATGTTTGGTATGAATCGCTGTCTTGAGGTCATGCCACAGCATCTCAATGGGGTCAACTTCAGGACTTTGACTTGGCCACTCCAGAATGTGTATTTTGTTCTTCGGAAACCATTCTGAAGTTGATTTACTTCTGTTTTTGGGTCATTGTCCTGTTGCAGCAGCCATCCTCTTTTAGCTTCAACTATATGACAGATGGCCTCAGCTTTTTCTGCAAAACATCTTGATAAACATTTTTCCATTAATGAGTGCAAGCCGCCCAGGACCTGAGACAGCAAAACAGCCCCAAACCATAATGCTCCCTCCCCCAGGCTTCACGGTGGGGATGAGGTGTTGATGTTGGTGAGCTGTTCCATTTTTCTTCCACACATGGATGTTGGGTGTTCCTCCCAAACATTTAAACTTTCGTTTCATCAGTCCACAAAATATTTTGCCAGAAGTTCTGTGGACTGTCCAAGTGCCTTTTGCAAACATTAAACGCGCAGCAATGTTTTTAGACAGCACTGGCTTCCTCCCTGGAGTCCTCCCATGAACACCATTCTTGGCCAGTGTTTTACTTATAGTCGATGTATGCACAGAGATATTGGACTGTGCCAGTGGTTTCTGTAAGTCTTTAGCAGACACTCTATGGTTCTTTTTTACCTCTCTGAGAATTCTGTGCTAAAATCTTGTTGTCATTTTTGGTGGACAGCCACTCCTTGGGAGAGAAGCAACAGGGCCAAACTCTCTCCATTTGTCCAATTTCTCTAACTGTGGATTAATGAAGATCCAGCCTTTTAGAGATGGTTTTGTAATCTTTCGTGGCTTTATACAAATCAATAGATCTTGATGGCAGGTCTTCAGAGAGCTCTATTGAGTGAGCCATGGTGCACATCAGACAATGTTTCTCATCAAGACGAATTCCAGACAGTTTTTTCAACAAACTTCAACTTCCCAACACCGAGGCAATTCACTCTACCCGGCTGGGCGGAAGTGCTTGCAGGCGGCAATAAATAAAGTAAAGTAAAGTAAAGTAAATAAAGGCCGGGGAAGCGCAGAGGACTAAGAGCTAAGCTAAAGCTAACAAAGCTTGGTGCACATACTCTGTTATTGTCAGGAGTCATTGTTCAGCCAACCTTGAGTTTCTCATGGTTAAATGTAGACTGTTTTATCTACCACGGGAGTTCACTTCAAACATTAAAAAAGGCAGCCTATATTCCCCCGGATGCTGATGCAAAGCTTGCTATAAAAGAACTTCACGCAGCTATCAGTAAACAACAAACCGCTCACCCGGAAGCTGCGTTTATTTTTGCAGGTGATTTTAATCACTCAGTGCCTCCCAAATTTCACCAGCATGTTTCCTGTCACACCAGTGGAAACAAAACTTTAGACCATGTTTACACAAACATGGCTGGAGCTTACGTTGTAACCCCCCTCCACCACATAGGACAGTCAGATTACCTTTCTATGTTCCTCACCCCCAAATATGCACCCCTCATCAATTGTGTGAAGCCATCAGTAAGGACCATCAAAGTGTGGCCTGCGGGGGCAGATTTCACACTCCAGGAAAGGTTTCTACACACAGACTGGAGTACATTTAATTCTCAGGCCACCAGTGGCTCTCACACTGACATCAGCCGCTACACCTCCTCTGTATTGGATTACATCCACTCCACCATAGATAATTTCACAACTCAGAAGCAGATCACGACATACCCAAACCAGAAGCCATGGATGAACAAGGAGGTGCACCTCCTGTTGAAGGCATGCAATACTGCCTTCAGATCAGGGGATGCACAGGCCTACAGCACATCCAGAGCTAATCTGAAGAGGGGCATCAAAGAGGCCAAGCACTGTTAGCACAAGCTAAATATAGAGGAGCACTTTTCCAACTTCGACCCTCGATGCATGTGGCAGGGCATTCAGGCCATCAGTGACTACAAAACCACCCACTCCAACCCATGCAGCTACTGATGTCTCCTTCTTGAACAAGCTTAATTACTTTTATGCGCGTTTTGACAGAGGCAATACAACTACTGCCACCAAGCTAACCATCACCTGACCACCCACCAATAACACCCTCCACCACAGACGTCTGCAACGCACTGAGGCGAATCAGTGCGCACAAAGCCGCTGGACCAGACAACATCCCTGGACGTGTACTCAAGGCATGTGCTGAGCAGCTAACTGGGGTTTTTACAGACATTTTCAATCTGTCACTTGTCCAAGCAGCTGTGCTGACATGCTTTAAATACACCTCCATTGTGCCAGTGCCAAAACACTCCAGCCCAAAGTACCTTAACACATCTGGACAAAAAGAACACTTATGCACGTATGCTGTTTGTTGACTTCAGCTTAGCATTCAACACAGTCATCCCGTCCAAGCTAATAGCCACACTTAAAGACCTGGGCATTAACTCCTCCCTCTGCAACTGGATCATGGACTTCATGACCAACACCACCACACTCAACACTGGTGTACCACAGGGCTGTATACTTCACCTCCGAATGCAGGCCTGTGAATGAATCTAACGCCATCATCAAGTTTGCGGATAACACTATGGTGACGATGACTGCCTACAGGAAGGAGATCCAGCACCTGGCCACATGGTGCAATGACTATAACCTGCTCCTTAACCCCTCCAAGACAAAGGAGCTCATTGTGGACATAAGGAAAGAGTCAAGAGGCACACATGACACCATCCACATCAATGGAACGGCTGTCGAGCGTGTTTCCAGTCACAAGTTCCTGGGGACCCTCATCTTGGAGGACCAATCCTGGACTACCAACACCTCCAGCCTGGTCAAGAAGGCTCACCAGCGACTCTTCTTCTTTAGGACACTAAAGAAGAATCGGCTGTCCTCAGATATCCTGGTGAACTTCTTTCGCTGTGCAATAGAAAGCATCCTGACCAACTGTGTCACAGTCTGGTATTGGAGCTGCTCTGTTGCAGAGCGCAAGGTGCTTCAAGACCAGGACCAGCAGAACAGTTATTTCCCCAGAGCTGTCTGTTTATTGAACTCTGCAACCCGCTGATCCCTCAGCCCCTCCATATACTTTTTTCACCTCATACATTGTTTGCATGTTATCCTCATTAAAAATATGAAAAATAATATATAAATGTTTGGGTGGGTTTACTTAAAGCAGAAACTGTTTTTTCATTTGTATCATTTTGACAAAGATCAGATCACATTTGATGATGATTTTGTGAAGAAATGTGACAAATTCCAAAGGCTTCAGATACTTTTTCATGTCACTGTATTTGGAAAAACATACAGCGCTACATCTGGTGTAGAAAGTTGGGATCATGAAAACATCAACATTATCTCTGTGGAGGTTCTAAGTCATCCAGGGCATCTTGAAGAAAAAGGTTTGAGTGAAAGCATCTGGATTTCGTTTTCAAGGTGAAGACGTTTTGTCTCTATTCCAAGAGACTTTGTCAATTCTGAGTTCAACTGGTAAGAGAGCTGAGCTTATATCTCTAAAGGGAGGAGTTTCCCCTGAAACCAAACCTGATGGGCCAGGTTGTTGAGTTGTTGGTCATGAAAGGGAGGTGTGACTCCATATGTGAAAATCGTTAAGGCTACGAAGTGACATTGCTCCATACATATGCAGAGTCGTTAATGGTCCTGCTCCCTTCAGGTGCAGTGTCGTTAGTGTCATAGTTCTAATCAGGTGTTATGTTGGTTGTTCTAAGGTGTGGCTCTTTAGTTTTAGGTTTGAAAACACTGTTGTAGATACTGGGCAACATGAATCTGAGGCCACCTCCTCTGTTCAATGAAGGCTTTTTTTTCACAAAAAATGGCTTCATGAAAATGAAAAAAGCCTTTGTTGAACAGAGGAGGTGGCCTCAGATTTATGTTGCCCAGTGCCAGTTCAGCAGGGTGCTGAACAAGGACGTATCATATATAGTATATGTAGGAGAGACCTGGGTTCAAATTCTGTTGGCTCCACATCATTTCCCTTCGTTTCCTGTCCATCTACACTGTCACTATCAAAATAAAAACAAAAAAATCTATTATTAAATGTAAATAAGTAATAAAAAAGATCAACAATCTGTCTTTGAAGTAGACTGGATAAAATCATGCAGCCTGAAACTCCCAGAGAGATGCAGGAAAGAAATATCCACATCAGAAAGAGAATATGTTTCTATATGGGACACTTGAGGAAGTTTTGTGTGCTTTGAGAGGCCACATCCTACCTTGGGACTGGAGTGGACAACAGCAGAGCAGCAGTTATCTGTCACTTTGTGTTGGTTCACAGCCAAAGGTAGGTCTGCCCCAGATAGTCTGTCATTGGAGCCCTCCATTCATAGCAGCATGATGTATGCAGCACTGCACTGAGCACATTATTCACAGCAGACCAGCTCACTTTATGTAGGCCGCTGCGGCAGCATGAGGGTCACATCAGAAGGAGAAAACCTTATCTGGAGTTTGCTTTCTTCTTTAAAAAGCAGGATGACAAAGGAGAGCAGCCAACTGAGAATTAGTAAGGCACACAGTATTGATATCAAGATCAATTCTGCAAGTGCTTAACCAGCAGAGGTGTCATGTTATGAACAGTTCCATTCAGATGGAGCGGCTGCACCCGAGTAAAAAACGAGATCAGTGGAAGCTAATCTGGAGCCCAAGTTCACATCTATATATAAAATCAATCCAATTGTCTAAATAATTATATATATATATATATATATATATATATATATATATATATATATATATATATATATATATATATATATATATATATATAAAAACTTGTCCTTCAACCTCCGCGGGTGGTCTCATCCTTCGAGCTCGGGTTCTCTACCAGAGGCCTGGGAGCTTGAGGGTTCTGCAGTATCTTTGCTGTTCCTAGTACTGCACTTTTCTGGACTGAGATGTCTGGTGTTCTTCCAGGGATCTGCTGTAGCCACTCTTCCAGTTTGGGGGTCACTGCCCCGAGTGCTCCGATGACCACGGGCACCACTGTCGCCTTCACCTTTCAAGTCTTTTCCAGCTCTTCTCTGAGCCCTTGGTATTTCTATAGTTTCTCATGTTCCTTTTTCCTGAGGTTGCAATCACTTGGTATTGCCACATCAACCACAACGGCTTTCCTCTGCTGTGTCGGGTTAGTTCGTCATTACCATTCTGTCAGTCTGAATCTGGAAGTCCCACAGGATCTTGGCTCGGTCATTCTCTACCACCTTTGGAGGTGTTTCCAATTTTGACGTTGGGGTTTCCAGTCAGTACTGCGTGCAGATGTTCCTGTACACTATGCCAGCCACTTGGTTATGGCGTTCCATGTATGCTTTCCTGCCAGCATCTTACACCCTGCAGTTAAGTGCTGGATTGTCTCAGGGGCCTGTTTGCACAGCCTACACCTTGGGTCTTGTCTGGTGTGGTAGATCTGGGCCTCTATTGCTCTGGTGCTCAGGGCTTGTTCCTGTGCAGCCATGATGACTGTCTCTGTGCTGTTCTTCAGTCCAGCCCGTTCAAGCCATTGGTAGGATTTCTTGACACCAGCCACTTCAGTTATGTTCATGTAGGGGTTTGTCCTCCCATGATGGTCCCTCCTCCAGCTCCTCTTTCGCTGTTCCCCATTGCCTGAGACATTCACTAAGCACATCATCTGTTGGGGCCTAATCTTTGATGTACTTGTGGATCTTGGATGTTTCATCCTGGATAGTGGCTCTCACACTCACTAGTCTACGGCCGCCTTCCTTACGGCTAGCGTACAGTCTCAGGGTGCTGGATTTGGGATGGAACCCTCCATGCATGGTGAGGAGCTTTCATGTCTTAACATCTGTGGTCTGTATCTCTTCCTTTGGCCACCTTATTATTCCCGCAGGGTATCTGATCTCTGGCAGGGCGTAGCTGTTTATTGCCCGTGCCTTGTTCTTGCCATTGAGCTGACTTCTTAGGACTTGCCTTACTCGTTGGAGGTATTTGGCAGTTGCTGTTTTCCTTGTTACCTCTTCAAGGTTGCCATTTGCCTGTGGTATTCCAAGGTACTTGTAACCATCCTCAATGTCTGCTATTGTTCCTTCTGGTAGTGAGACCCCTTCTGTGTGGACTACCTTCCCTCTCTTTGTCACCATTCGACTACACTTCTCAAGCCCGAATGACATCCCAATGTCAGAGCTGTAGATCCTGGTGGTGTGGATCAGTGAGTCGATGTCCCGCTCGCTCTTAGCATATAGCTTGATGTCATCCATGTAGAGGAGGTGACTGATGGTAGCCCCATTCCTGAGTCGGTATCCATAGCCAGTCTTGTTGATTATGCAATGGGGACAGAGAATCTCCATGATATATGCCACATTTGATGGAAACTTGTGCAAGTGGCTTGCCATTGTTCTCAAGGGTGGTGCTCCACAGCCTCATCGAGTTTGCAATGAAGTCTCTTAGAGTCCTGTTGATGTTGTACATCTCCAAGCATTCAGTGATCCATGTGTGTGGCATTGAGTCATATACTTTCTTGTAATCAATCCAGGCAGTGCACAGGTTGGTCGGGTTCTGCAGTCTTGGGTGACTGTTCCAACCAGGAGTTGGTGTTTGGCTCCTCTGGTTTCTTTGCCGATGCCCTTCTGTGCTTTGCTCATGTATTGATCCATGTGCCCACTTATCTTTGCCGCGATGATGCCTGACATGAGCTTCCATGTTGTGGGGAGACAGGTTATTGGCCGATAGTTGGATGGGACTGTACCCTTTGTGGGATCCTTCAGGATTAGGATTGTACGCCCTTTGGTAAGCCATTCATGGTGCGTCCCATCCCTTAGCAGCTGGTTCATTTGTGCAGCAAGGCGCTCGTGGAGTGCAGTGAACCTCTTTAGCCAGTAGGTGTGGATCCTGTCAGGGTCCGGTGCTGTAGTTTTTCATACTTGAGACTCTTTCTTGGATGTCTGCCGCTGTGATGGTAACTGGATTCTGTTCAGGGAGGTTGCTGTGGTCCTCTATCAGAGCCACCAGCCACTGTGCATCGCTGTTGTGGGATGCTTCCTTCTCGCATATACTTTTCCAGTATTGTTTCCAGCCTTGGTGGGTCTGCTCTGCTGTTATTACCCTGCCACTGTGCGTACACTTTTGCAGGTTGAGTTGCGAACAGCCGGTTTATTCTTCTGGCTTCATTCTCTCTTGTGTACCCCTTTCAGGGGTGGGCATCTGGTTGTACCTATTGGTTACTTGTTTTCTCATTGTGCCTTTCTTGGCCACTGTCAGTTGGCTCACTTCTCTCCTACTTACTGGGTTACTGGAGTAGTAGCATTGCAACAGAGGCTTGTTATCGCATCTCGCCCATCTCCATGTTGTTCTTGTTCCTGTTCCTGTTCTTGTTCTCTGGTCGCTCTGGTTTCCCAACACCTGACGCAAACCTTGTTTGACCGGTCGCCGTCTGATCTGGCTTCTCATAGCATTTATTGTCTCTCATCATTTTTATGAGGTAGGCAGTATCGCGAAGGGTCTTGCCTAAGGACTCCCGTGTGAAAAGTCCTGTCCTTACCAGCTGAGCTAATTATGCCCATTTTACATTTACATTTATTCATTTAGCTGACGCTTTTATCCAAAGCGACTTACATTGTTCTACAGTAATTACCAGTGTAACAGCCACTGGAGGCAAGGTGGGTTAAGTGTCTTGCCCAAGGACACAACAACAGTATGAACTGTGGGGAGAGTGGGCATAGAACCCCCTACCTACCGGTTGAAGGGCGACTGCTCTACCCACTGAGCTACTGCCGCCCTTATTATAGTATAGACATAACTGCTCAGTTTCTCAATCTATATAATATATATATATATATATATATATATATATATATATATATATATATATATATATATATATATAGTACATTAAATAAAAATATGATTTTCTTTTTCCACTTTCTAATTTGACAAAGATTCTCTTTTTTTTCCATATATATATATATATATATATATATATATATATATATATATATATATATATATATATATATATATAAATATATAAATATAATTTTATCTTTGTGTACAGAGTTCCATTCTGCTTTGTAGGGTGCAGGAAATATGAGTGTGTAGCTAAACTTTTAATAGCCAGGTGATTTAAGGCGAGTGGTTTCTTCATGTTACACCCCTGACCATTCAGACAATTTGATCATGCCTTTATATCATTTGTGAATTACACCTGTCAGTCAAATCACAGCCATCATCAAAAAATGCACAAACTCATCCAACAACTTGAAGTTGAACAGTGGAGTGGTATATTTACAACTGCAAATCGAGAACACATTTTTGTTACAGCGTTTCTTTAATACGTTTGCAGTAATAATGGACTCCAGCCTGAAACCTGCTTTGGTCTGTTGGTCTTTCAACCTCTTAAAGGTCACCTTCAAAGCAGCTTTAGCATTAAAAGCACCCCCTTTCAGAGGTTAGAGACCAGGACCCTGAGACAAATTGAAGCTTTTTTTGCATATAAACCTTACTAAACCTATGTTTGTACTAAGACACATGCAAAAGGACTCATATACTAAGCATGTGCACCATAGTTCGCATTAACCGAATATTTTCCGTCATTGACGTTTTTTTAGCAGGGACGGAAAAATCTGAATGCCATCTGTCATTTTGACGAATTATTCTGAGGGTGATCTATTTTACTTCCTACTCCTAACCAGTTGGTGGCGAATGTACATATCAATCAGCAATTATCTTAAATTGTGTCATCTTTGTCACGTTGCATTCAGTTGCAATAAAGTCACTGTAGCAGTATTTTCAAACTGCCAAATAGTTCTGATATTGTTCATAAAAGTGAAAAAAGAGGACATGCTGCAGCAGAGCATGAAGGAAAACAAACGGAGAACACTGAGGAGTCACTGACAGCTGTTACGAGACAATTAAGCAGCAAAAACGAGGTGAAGAAGAGGGAGTATCGTTTTCAGTGGGAACAGGAGTTTACGTGGCTGAGGTAGGAAGGAGTAAAAATGTTCTGCAACATTTGTAGAAAAGCTAACACAAGTAACAAACTTGTCAGGGGGAGCACGACAACAGCAATTGAATTAAGTTCAGTTCATATTTGTCGGAATCATATTGTGTGCTCTAAAGTTCAAGCACAAAATATCCTTCCAATTTTTGTTTATCTGTTGTATCTGTTATCTGTTGTTCTTAAATAAAACAAATAATCTGTCCTCTATGCTTGAACTGAATTTTCTTAAAATGTGAGTAAAACGAAAAGCTATTATAATTATTATTAAAGTATATACATTTTAAATGACAGGTAATAATAGACGAGGACGGAAAATTCACGACTCCGTCCGTCAAAATGATGAATAGTGAAAAAGTCAAGTGCAACCTCTGGTGTGCACTGAGGAAAAATTTATAGTTTTTCATAGTAGACTGCTAGAACAAGCACAAAAACAACAAATATAAAATTCCAGGGGTTTATTTCAATTATGAGAGAAACTATGATTTGAGAGATATTTGTAAATTCTTGACTGATTATACTAAACTTAAAAAAATGTTGGTGAGTATCTGCAGACTGTTGGCCTAGACACACTCTCAGCTACACTCTCTCTTACTGTTCACAGAAGTGCTCTGTACAGAGTCTGAGCACAACAGCATTACTGCTTTTCACTGAATCACCAACATGCCCTTTCGGTGAACCCTCTGATCCATAGGTCTGGATAAAATGTGCACATTTCTGCAATGAGCAAGATTGCATTGACTGATCAAAACAGTGACTCGGCAACAAAAGCCTACTAATTCCCAATTTAAAAAGCTCTGCAAACGGCGCACACTGCGCCTACAGTGCATTCTACTGACAGTCTTTCTGTCCTATGCGTGAACTGGGAGAGAAGACATTTTCATCCAAGCAATTCTCCAGCATGCTAATCTAAGCATTTCTGAAAGCTAGCACAGTTCTTTGTTTTTGTGCACAGCAGGAAGAGTGAAGAAGGACAAGCTCTACTGCTGCATTTATCTCCTGTTGCACCGTCAACTCACTCTGCTGCATCACTGCTGTGACACAAGAAAAGACAGCAAATATATTACTTTCCTCCATTTCAGGCACACACCTATGCATTGTTAATGTTTTGTATTAATACACAATCACATTTTTATCACAAAATTATTACATGTTTGAATTTGGCTGACATTAGAATCCACCATAAAGCTGTGCATCTCTAACCACCACAAACTCATACAGTGGGGTTGTAATAGCAGTTTTATGCATTAGTAAGAATTTTGCTGGGCAGGCCGACACTCCCTGATGAATGGAACCCACTGCTGAAGTGGCACAATAAGCCCAGTTATTGTGTGAACACAAATAAGAGCTAATGAACTACACTTCAGTGGTCTTTTGATTGAGCAGACAATGTCCTTTAAAGCCACCAACAAAAGTATGACAGAGCTCTGCATTGGTTTTTAAGAAACAGACAAAGATAAAAATATTACCGTGACATGTTTCTGTCTGGGCTATTCTAGGCCCCTGAGGAGCCAAGGACATTACTTTAACATGGATGCCCTTAATATCTAGTGACTCTATTCATAACCAAAGAACACCTCCATCAAGCAATACAGGGTGTTGCAAAAGCAGATGGCAGGCTTTTGGTTTAAAGTCCCAACAGAGGGACAAACAGTCAAAAATCCCTGCAGTGTGGTGCAACAGAATCTATAGCTGAGCAATAACTCATCTGATAAAGCTTTTATTTTTATTTTTACAAATATCTGAATTTGATGGGCAGCATTCTCCTGCCAGTAGAGGGGAGACTGAAAAAGCCATGAACCCCTATTGAGTGCTTTATGCGTCGTTGGGCACTCAACAAAGCAGTCAGTGCCCAGAGCTTGAATTGGACTGCAGTGATTCTGCACACATGAAAGAGGACAGATGAACAGAGAAAGGGTCATATGACTTCTGAAATGGTAAAGTGCACAACCTCAGTGTAAGAGACAGATCCCCAACATTTTGCCTTTTTGTTGTGAAGTAAAACTATCACAACAAAAAAATAGCATTTATATGTAATTTTATCCCTGCAAATTTGATGTATTATTAATAATGCATTATTTTATTATTATTATAATCAATATTAAATATGCTTCATGGGCTTTCTTGAGTGAATCTACTAGTGTAAAGTACTTCATGAGAGTGGGGTTCCTTGTTAATGTGTTGTAATGGCTGAAAGGATGGACTGTAAGGACTAATCAGTTTGTGCAGTATTCTGACACAGGAACAGTTTATCTGTTTTTGGCTCTAAATTGTAAGGGGTGGTACCCCATGTTTTGTTTGGAATGTCTTCAGTAGCCTGTGAGTGTTCTGTGCTGTAATAAAGCATAAAGAAATGGGCTTCGTCCCTGACCAGGCTTTGTGCCGAGAAATCAGCCGTCACCACAAGCATCTATTGATCTGCAATGAAAGTGCACTTAGCTGGGAGTGGTGCCGATCAGAGGAGGACTGACAAGAGGGGCGGGGAATGGACCGACGACGACAGAAGGAGCTCATGCAGGAGGTCATACTGATGCATTATTGCTGTCTCTGAGGAGCAATACGGGCCATTGGCAGGAGCAAACCAGCTGCTGACCGCCAGCTGTATCAATGATAGATAATGGCACATACTGGCTGCTCGAGAACCTTTTAAACAGCAGATAATTACCATCATAGTTTTAAATGATCCTTCTGAAAGAGACATGGCCCTGACCAGACTATTATGTGTAAAGGGTCTAACGAGTCCCCAACTTATTAAAATCATTATAGTGTATGATTAACATGAGATTGACCATCTACTGACCATCAATTATTCTAAAGTGTTACCAAATTGTATATCTAATGTAATGCCTCATGTTGAGTGTTTTTTTGTGTTTGTCACTGTTTACATTACACTGTCATTTTTTTACAAACAGTAAGGAAAATTATGGGGAAAAAATACTTTTGGGTTTATCAAAGAACTACAACAAATAGAAAGTTAGAAAGTAGAGTTAAATGTAGCATTAGGAATGTGACTCCTTCAAGTCTTTAAGTTGTCTTTGCAAAACCATTATAACAATAACAATGCATTTGCAGTATTTGGTGCAGACCTAATAGAAACGGAGTGAAGAATAATTCTACAATTTTTGTAGGCTCACGTGAACTTGGACAAAACTTTAGCCACAGCAGTAAAGCAAACACTTGAGACCTGTTAGATAAAAGAGCAACTGATTGACAAATGGCATGTTTTATAAAGCGTTACACACATTACAGCAGTTAAAGCAAATTTTGCATGAGATATTGACCACATGGAACATTTGTCTAAAATATAGGGATGCACCGATTGGGAAATTCTGGGTCGATACCGATACCGATGTTTAACATAACATCTTGGCCGATGGCCGATTCCGATGCCGATTTATTTTCTTTTTGTTATTTATTTATTCATTTGTGCCACAGAAACATACAAGTCTTTCGGCTCTTGATCACACTATCCTAGAATGAGCACAAATTCAATCAGACCAATTTATGGAACACAAACAACCTATAATGTCACTTTCTGGTTGACATTAGTTATAACCTTATTTATGACAAGTTCTTTACTTTTCTGAAAAATAA
Source organism: Neodontobutis hainanensis (assembly GCA_024349245.1). NCBI lineage: Eukaryota > Metazoa > Chordata > Actinopteri > Gobiiformes > Odontobutidae > Neodontobutis > Neodontobutis hainanensis. The sequence goes on along the minus strand of JALDNG010000452.1, from coordinate 238,233 downwards.
CATTTAAAAACATTTGACTGCTAATCAATGAAAAAATTGTGTCAGTACATTGCCCAACAAAATTATCTGAGTGGTTTTAGCCTGATAAACAAAAACTTAGTCAATGAGATTATTTTCACGGCCCAATAAAACATTTTTTCTGATTAATAAATAAAAATACATCAAGTGTAAATGCAAAAACAAGTGAAATAAATTATGCTATTAAAATAAATTGTTATTCATAAATATAAACATAAATAGGGCTATCTTTCAACTTGTGTTTTTTCATACAGAATAAAACATTACAGTGTTTCAGAACAGGCTGGGGCGTCTTATAAAACAAAAACAGTACCTCCACTTCTGATCATTAATGACACATAAGTCACCTGCTGTATCTTTGGCTTACTTCTTAATAAGATGCATGTTTTTCTTTACAAAGATAAGCATCTCTGCCTTGTCACCGCAAAGCCTATTTCGCTTTTCATCCAAGACATGAGACACAGAGCTGAATAACCGCTCACTCGGTGCTGGTGCATGGCGCACTAAGGTATTTGTGTGCCATTTGTGCGAGTTTGGTGATTATTTCTCCAATAACAGTGCGCTCTCACCTCTGGGAATAGTGGTCTCTGCCAGGAAAATACCCAGTTGTGTTGGAATACAGAGGTACTTGTCCTCTCTGGTCCATTTTCTTCCAGAATCTCCTCAAACACATCATGCAGGGAGGGCCCTGCTCTGTCGGATCGTTGCCTCTTGCGCTCTGTGTGATGTGCGCGCTCTCCATCGCGCGTCAATTGAAGTCTGAGTCTTGGCGGGGGTTTGCGCTTTCTTGGCGGCTTAATTTTTCAGTTTTTGGTCAGCCCCCCCTCGCCCTTGAAATTTCAACGGAACACGTATTGCAAACTGCAAAACGCTGATCTTTCTCTGGAACTTTGAAATATTGTCACACGCCCGCCATCTTCTTTGTTTAATCTGAGTTACTGAGGACGGAGAGTGAGCGGGCGCACTCTCCCGTCTCGGACGCGGTATCTCATCAGATATCGGCGAATGTCATTTTTATTTCCCGATGGCCGATGGCATTTAACAAGGCAAATATCGGCCGATACCGATGTTCAGCCGATGCATCGGTGCATCCCTACTAAAATAGCTAACATTAGCTGAGCAGCTACATCAAAAACTCAGGTAGCATTCACAGAGGCCTGCAGTGTTTACAGGAGTCTCATCAGGAAAAAGATTAACGTTAGTAAATTTAAGTCAGACAGGATACTATACTGTTACTGTGTGTTATTATGTTTTACTATTACTGTTCTTTTGTCTAGTCTTTGCACACATGTTTTTATCTGATCAACTAATGTGTAAACAGCTGCATTGTAAACACTTACACCTTGTGTAACACATCTGTGACAATCTCCACAGTAAACCTAAACTCATTTACCTCTTATTTATTGTAGTGACCATTACTGTATTAAAGTGGTCCTGCATTAGGTTGAGACATCGTAAATTTAACTTTATTAATTCAGCTTATCATTTAACTGTTAATGTCATCCAGAATACAACATGAAATTTTACACAATAAGACTACAGACTACAGTACTCCAGTTTAGGAGAGTTTCAAGGAGTTTTTCTGAATGTGATGGAGTCAAGGACTAGCCATACCAAACAAAGCTCAGCCAGCATCTGCAGACTTTGAGCTGGTGAAAATTCCCCTTCAGTAGAACATGAAACTCAGGGTCATTGCTAGCCATCACGGTGCGCTAAGCAGAATTTCTATGTAATACCCCGCCACCAACACTGCCACACACATAACTATAAATGAAAGAAATATCAACCAACACCTTTACATAACATACTAGTGAAGACCAAAAAGTGTAAGCCCCAGATTCTTGCTGCCTTCTTGATGTGGTGTCCTTTCATTCATTATAGAAAAAATAATGGGCTAATTTTTATAGACGTATAGATGTATTGCACACTGTACAGTAAATAAACCAATGGGAGACAAGGAGGGGATCACCGGGAGATTTGGCTAAGAGAGGTGAAAAGAATAGTACATCAATAGTATTATATTACTTCTAATCACCTTAGCCAGGGTTTTATTTACATATATTTTTGTTTCATTTCATGAGCTTTAATCAGGATAAATTAAAATGGAAGAGTTCACACTGAAAGTCTTTTACTCTCTGTCCTTTGACTTCTTCTCTACTCTGTTCTTTTTCGCTGATGTTTGTGTTGCTCTGTTGAACAGCAGTAGAGCCTATGTTGGAGATTTTGGAGATGAGCACCTTATGAGGCGAGCAGCAAAATCGGATTCATCTGACTTAACAGTAGATGTAATACAGTTAACATCATGGGATCATTTATTTCTGACTCAGTGTCAGCTCCATTGACCTCTTTCACTTAAATGTGTGTTTAAAATATGGTCATTTGAAAATGAGCCTACCTTATCTTTAAGAGTCAGATCTACACAGACTGGATGTAACCAGTTCATTTGGCTCTAACAGAGAGAGAGAGAGTTCTTGTCTCTCCTCATCTGCCTGCTCTCAGTCTCTGACAATTTTTTTTTTATCAATGCTGCAAAAAGTATTAGCTGTATAAGCTTTATTGTTGCCACTGTTCAGCAACGTACCTTACTTTCTGCTGTGAATGGAGCTAAATCCCTTGTTTCTTCATTAAGGTTGTAGTCTGTCCACACTCAGACTTCACTAACATTTTTGTCTTTACATGTCTTTGTTTTTTAATCATTACAGCAGCTAATTGTACAGATTAATCTGTAACTGTAGCCACATCTCCACAGTTTGTCTAATCACTTGTGTTCCATAAATGCATAGTGTCTTTACTCTGTATGATTAGGTGTATAATTAAGAATGTATGATTAAAATGGACAATTTGATCACTAACAAACTAAACTAAAACCAACAAAATATGTTCATGAGTCACTATATTTGAGTGTGCATATGATTTTTTTGTATAATTATTATAATTTATTTATTATCATGATTTATTTGGGCTGATTGTTTTGTCTGTTAGGTTGTGCAGTGGTACTGTAGATTGGGTAGCACTTGTAAAAAGATTTGGTTAGATACCTTTGTAGAATTCTTTGTGTGTTTTTTTCTTGCATTGCATGGTTGTCTGTTGAGACAAACACGTGAAAAGTGGCAATGCATGCAGGAGTTACTATTATAAGTTAGTACAGAAACATATTGTTATATTTTGATGTAATCCCTCATGCCTCTCTTTTTAAGCATAAACATTCATAAAATGTCACACACACGTTATTTACATCCGCCAGGACTGCTGAGCAGGCTGCTGATGTTTTATCCACATGTATGGCTGAGGACTAAAACAGTTTTTGCAAAAAAAAAAAATTCATAATGTAGGACAATGTTTTCAAATAAACCTACAAAATGCAAAAATAATACTGTAACTGAATTGAAATACCTTAAATTTGATATACATATATAGAAAATCTCCAAAACAATACAAAACAACTTAATCTGCTTTAAATTAATCAGACATTTCATTCCAAACCAGGCAGCTTTCTTGTGCATGCACGCTTGTGATGCTCCGATTGAATGGCCACCGATCATGATCGGCTGATATTGACTAAAAATAGTTTGATCGGCGAACCCTAAAAGCGTAACGTAAATAGTGCGACTTTTTCCCACGTATTGGCAGTGTTGCCAACTTAGCGCTTTGTTGCTATATTTAGCGAGTATTCAGACCCCTCTACCAAAACATTGTCAAAAAAGCGAGTAGCGACAAATCTAACAACTTTTTCTGGAGACTTTTGGAGACTCTCTGACGTGAAAGCACACATCGTTCTTACTCTTCTCAATGAGCAGTGGGTGCTGCTGCTGGCCCAACCCCCATCCCAAAGCACTCACAGGCTCGCGCAGCAGCCCCTCCCAGCTGCAGTCGCAGCAGGAGTCGTTCACCCCTCCACGTCCAGACTGCAAATGAATCGCGCATGTGCGGCAACTTTGCGAGCTTTGGAACTTTGCGATGGATAAAAAGCCAACCAATTATCATCACTGCATTAGGGCTGGGAAAAAATCGATTTGATTTAAAAATCAAGTTGGTAGGTCAAATCGATTCATATTTTCAAAAAAACGATTTTTTAGATTTTTTTCTCCCCCTCTTCAGTATGGCGTATAATACATACATTTTGCATTCGCAAAAATAATGTTCCTTCAGGCTTTCTGTAGCACACTCTCTGTGGCGCGGGCCTCTGCCCCTCCCCCGAGATCAGCGCATACATACACAAACAGTCAAACAACATGGCAGAAACAGCTGGCGAAAGAGAGCAGCTCCTTCCAAAAAAAGGCTCTTCCACTTCAGTCGTGTGGAATTCGTATGGATTTACAGCATCTGATGAGGAACAGACAACACCTCGATGCAAACTATGTCTTAAGGCTGTTGTTGTTGCTGGTAGCAGCACGACAAATCTGTTTCAGCATTTAAAGCGTAAACATGCGGCTGAGTGGGAGAAGTGTTGCAATCTCCAAAAGAAAACCATGTTAGTGGCGTTAGTGTTATCACCCCGTTTGCAAAGCAAACAACTCTTCAACAAAGCTTTTCAAACAGTGTACCGTATGAGAAGAGCGGGGCAAGGTGGAAAGCCATAACGGAGGCAATTACCCTCTACATTGCTACGGATATGCTGACAGTTTACTCTGTTGAGAAGAGAGGGTTTAACAACATGCTGAAAGTTTTGGGCCGATATACAGTACCTAGCCGCAAGTATTTCTCTAACGTTGCTCTTCCTCAGCTGTATAACAACACTCAACAAAAGATAATAAGTGAGTTGAAGGGAATTGATTTTTACGCTGCCACTACTGATCTGTGGTCGAGCCGAACCATGCAGCCTTACGGTTCATTATGTTAGTGAGAGCTGGGACATGCGGCGCCTGTCTTCAAACGTCATATTTCTCCCAGGACCATACGAGCCAAACTATTACACTAGAGTTATAGGATGCTCTGAACTCCAGGGGCCTTTTAGAGGAGCGCCTTACCTGTATGACGACCGACAGTGGCTCCAATATAATCAGAGCTATGAAGGACAATAATTGTCCAAACCTCAAGTGCTTTGGACATCGACTGCACAATGCTGTCGGTAAGTTTGTGTGAAAATAAATTAGAAAGGTGTGTGTGATAATACAAATGTTTAGTACTACTCACCTTTACTATAAAAGTTATTACTAGTTTTATAACCTAAATTACAATTTGAAGTAAAATAGATGTTTTTCTTTGTCAGTTTATATATTTTTTCAACTCAACATTGTTATATGTATTTCACCTGACTATTTTAAAAGGTAGTTTTTTTTTTTTTTTGTCAAAACTACTACTAGTACTACACTGATTTATCTATTACCATTTAAGACTATGGAATGAATATGGTGTTACAATAAATATGGGAAAAATAAATTTCTAAAGTAAATATAAAAATACTTTGTACCTAAGCTGTGTGTGTAGTGCATGTGCTAAAAAATTTACACTTACTGAAACTAAATATTGTTGTTTGTTTTCTTTATTATAGTGAATGGTGTGAAAGATGAACGGATTGACCGTGCCATTGGAGTGTGTAAAAAGGCAGTTTCAGCCTTTTCATATAGTTGGAAAAAAAGACGGGACATGGCAGAGGTTCAGGCAGAGCTAGGTCTTCCTCCTCGTCAACTGGTAACAGAGTAACTTACAAGATGGGGGTCTCGTCAAAAAATGATTGAAAGATTCCTTGAACAAGAGAGAGCCATCGTCTGTGTCATGGATGCTGACAAGAAAACCCGCCATCTTGTTCCTACATGGCAAGATCTGGAGGTTTTAGATGCCACAAATAAAGCTGTCAAACCACTTCAGGACTTTACTGACGCTGTCCAGAGAATCGTATGTAAGCGTTTCATACATTAAACCTGCATCTGTTCAGAACAAGTCTCCTTCAGCGAGAGGAGAAAGATGTAGATCTCACCGCTACAATAAAAAGAAATATTATGTGCTTCCTTGAACAGAAATACAGTGATCCTGAGAATGACGAGCTCCTGGACATGGCTTCACTAATGGATCCACGGTTCCGTACCACCTACATTACCCCAGACAATTTGGACATTATCAAGAAAAGCGCTATCACTGAGCTCTCTGCCCTCTGCTCAGAGGAAGAAGGTCCTGTTGTACAAATGTGCCAAGAAGAACAGAGCCAACCACCAGGTGGATCCTGACACTGACCCACTTGAGTGGTAGAAGCAGCATCAGCCCAACTTCACAAGACTTAGTCGTCTGGCAAGAAAATACCTGGCCATTCCAGCAACTAGCGCCCCATCGGAGAGAGGGTCTTTAGTGTGGGTGGGGGTATTGTTACCTGTCACCGAGCTTGCCTCAAGCCTGTTGTTGTTGATAGGCTCATTTTCCTTGCAATGAATGTTTAAAATGCAATAACATTTTTTATGGTGAATGGTGTTACTGTTTACATGTTCAATTCAACAAAGAGTTACCTCAGGATTTTGTTGTTTTATTATTTATACTGTATATAAATATAGCTGTTTGACAATCTTTCAACTAAGAGTTACCTCAGAATTTTTTGTTGTTTTATTATCCAAATTATTTATACTGTATTTGTATAAATATAGCTGTTTGACAATCTTTGTTGCACACTTGCACAGTGACTTTTCAGTTAGAGAAACAAAGGTTTGCCTTTGCCATTTTGTTTAGGTTAATGCACTTTATCGAATCGTGAATCGTAAATCTAGTTTTTTATTAAAAAAATCTCAGATTTAAATAAAATTAATTTCTAAGGATGCAGTGTAGAGCTGGGATTTGTTCCCCTAGAAAAAATTTTTAGGGAACAAATCGCCCAGCTCTACACTGCATCCTTAAAAATACATTTTTTTAAGTTTTGAAATCTTTGGTCATTTATGTTTTCTCAAATTTGTATTTAAGTGCAATAATAATCTAGCATGTTTTATCTTCACCCATTCTCACTCCAACACTTTTGGACATTTGTTTTCCCCTATAGACAATTGTGTGCATTGTGGAATTATTATGTTTTAGACAATTTTTGATATGTGAAACTAAATTGAATTGAATATTTTGAATATTTGCATTGAACCTATTGCACTTACATTTCTTTACTTGAACTGAAGTGCTACTGAATGACCATTCTTATACTCATGTTTGTGTTATCGTATGTTATTTATCTGTCTAGTACATGTTACAATCAGAAGCAATTCACTCTGTCCACTCTCTCCTAAAGCCAAAATCCTAATCTTCTGCCCAAACTTATTGCCACTTATTTTTTATTAGCACTGTACATGCTACAGTATGGTTTAGGATGGTATGGTTCAATACAATATGGTTCATTGTAGTTCAGTACGGTATGGTTTAGTATGGTATAGTTCAATACTATATAGTTCATTGTAGTTCAGTACGGTATGGTTTAGTATGGTGTGGCTCAGTGCGATATGGTTCAGTACAATATGGTTTAGTATGGTGTGGTTCATTGCGGTTCAGTATGTTGTCATTCAGTATGGTTCTGTATGATACAGTTCCTATTGTTGGTGTGGTACAGTACAGTGCGGTTCAGTACGGTATGGTTCAGTACAGTATGGTTCAGTATGGTGCAGTTCAGTATGGTATGGTTCAGTACAGTGCGGTTCAATACAGTATGGTTCAGTACAGTGCGGTTCAGTACAGTATGGTTCAGTACAGTAAGGTTCAGTATGGTGCGGTTCAGTACGGTATGGTTCAGTACAGTATGGTTTAGTATGGTGCGGTTCAGTGCGGTATGGTTCAGTACAGTATGGTACAGTATGGTTAAGTAGAGTTCAGTACGGTATGTTTCAGTACAGTTCCGTATGGTATAAGGGTTTAAGAGTGCAACCAATTTGGTCACACGTGCAACCAAATTTCTCAATGAGGAGAGAAGAAGAACTTTATTGTCCCCGTGGGGCAATTGGGTTTATGCACAGTCTCAAGGCACTACATGACAACATATAACAAAAAAACAATACGATGCATTACAATACACAAAAAAAAAAAAAAAAAAAAAAAAAAAAAAAAAAACACATACATACAAATAAAAAATACCATTGGGTCTGACCCTGCCAACTAGACAGATAGCTTATTTTAATTGATTTAACGCCTTAATGGCTTGTGGTACAAAAGAAAATGTTGATCTGTTCTTGGTCATCAGAGGTTGGCAGAAACGACACCTAGATGGTAATAAATTAAAATGGGATGCTAATGGGTGTGTGTGATCGCATACAATGTTATTGGCTTTTTTCAATATTCTGTCCTTGTAAATGTTTTCGATGCTTGGTAATGTTATCCCAAGTAGCTTGCTAGCAGTAGTGACTGTTTTTCTATTTATGTTTTTCTGTGCTTGTGAGGCATTTCCAAACCAACAAATAATACACCACGTTAAAACACTTTCAATAAAAGCAGTATAAAACATCTGAAGCATTTTGTTATTAACATTAAAAACAAACAATTTCTTTAAAAAATACATTCTTTGCTGTGACTTAGTGTGCAAAAGATCAGTCCAAGAGTCCCATTTCAGTTTGTTGTCCAGTACAATGCCAAGATATTTATAGTTTGTAACGACCTGAATTATCTTCCCATTAATGAAAGTATCGCTTGTTTGCTGTGACTTTCTAAAATCTATGAACATTTCTTTGGTCTTAATGGTATTTAGAATTAAGTGTGACTTATTGCACCATTCTAAAAAAGAATCTAAAACTGGCCCATGATCTACCTCCTCATCCTGTAGCAGACTCACAAGAGCTGTGTCATCCGATATTTAATAAAATGTCTATTTTGAAAAGTGCTAATGCATGAATTTGTATATAAAATAAATAATAAAGGAGATAAAACACATCCTTGTGGAGAGCCTATATATGTTATCTTCACATCAGACATAAACGAACCCACTCTAACACGCTGGACTCTACTGTTAAGGAAATCCATGAGCTAATAAATAATACCTGTGTTAAGAGAGAATTCACTGGCTAAAATTTCTGCTAGTATCTTAGGTTGCATGGTGTTAAAAGCAGATGAAAAGTCCACAAGTAGAATCTTAGCATGGGTGAGACGCAATGATGCGACTAAAAAAAATCTGAGGTTGCAATGGTGCCACCAGCCGTTTGTAAAAAAAAAAAATAATAATAATGCTGAATCCAAATCAGGTTATAAAATAGTTCTTGATTCCTGTTCCTTACCATTGTTCCTTAACCTTTGCAAGCTACGTCATGAGATCAACAGTAAGATGTTAGGAGGTACCTAAACAAAGGAGCTTCAGTGTTGTTTCCACAATCCGACACCAGTACCTCTCAGCTGAAATACGAAGTTACGTTGACACACAGCAGCTTAATAAAAACTACACATCCCAAAAATGGACTACAACCTTATCCTACGCTGTGTGTTGCATTTATCGGGGAAACAGGACAATATAGAGAAATAACCTGAGCAACTCCACACTATTAATAAAAAAAAAAAGGTTAAAGTAAAAGCATTTGGATTCAGTTTTCAAGGTGAAGACATTTCGTCTTTAATTCCAAGAGACTTTGGTACAAGAGCTGAGCTTATATACTGAGCTCTCTCAAACCACCTGGTCTCTCTGGCCAAAATACAGTGACACTAACGACTCCCAGTTGATCTCAGAATTGATAAAGTCTCTTGGAATTAGAGATGAAGTGTCTTCACCTTGAAAACTAAATCCAGATGCTTTTACTTTACCTTTTTTTCAAGATGTCCTGGATTACTGAGACCCTTTAGAGACACACCAGAAATGTTTGTCTGTTTTTAATAATAAGCTCTGAACAACACTAAAGATCACATGATTTATAACACACACTAAACCCCACAAAACAGACAGAGTGTCTGCATCTAGCCTATTCAATACAGACATTACGACTGTAACGTTTCCAACAGCTGTAATCAACACAAAATCCTGGTTTGGTCCTGGTTTGGTCAAATAATCCACCAAAGCCATCTCCTTAACATTTCTAAATTAGAGTCAACAACTAGTGAATGCTGTTGTAGATTTATGCAGATGAGCCACGTGGCTTAAGTTTTGATTTTCACAAGTGTTAACAAGTGTTAACAAATGTGCGCAAAGTGTTCTTTTCTACTGCATCAAACATCAACAATGAAAAATAAAAGTGAGGTATAAGACACTGTGGCTCTTGAGTGTCTTTTATATGTCGGACGTTTCCAGAAACGCTTGGGTGGTTTTGCAATAAATTGTGGGAGGCCGTTTATCTCATAAGCTGTGTCCAAATCAACAACCTTTCACCAAATAGTGAACTATATAGTGATTACGCCATTTTGTAGTGTAGTCTAAATGTCTTTTTTTTTTTAATGAAAAAGATATGGGCAGTACAAGCAAGTACATAAATGAAAATAAATCTGCCAAATACAGAACAATAATGCCAGGGGGATTACAAAGAAGAAAATGAAAAGTAATAAAGTAATAAATAAAATAAATTGTGCAGTGGTTGTCCTATAACCTGAAGGTTGTCGGTTCAATCCCCACTCTCCCCACAGTTCATACAGTTGTTGTGTCCTTGGGCAGGACATTTAACCCTCCTTGCCTCCAGTGTCTGTTGCACTGATGTTTGAATGTGTGAGAATTAAATAAATAAATAAATACATTTTTGGTTGTATTTGTTAGCTTACCCTAGTAATCCTACTATTTTATATGGAACCGGTTAGCCTTTACATTTACGCCATTTGTTTTTGTCTGAATGAAACAGAATTGGAATCAAATTATTAATTATATTATTTAATTGTTGTTACTTGACTTGATTATGTATTCTTTAACATTTTAAGCCCATCTTTCTGTCCTTTTGAGACACTAAATAGCACTATGAACTTCAATGCATTTCAGCTGCTTGTTTTGGTGTAGGTCGAAGAGTCCGTAGGCCGTATGGCTGCCACGTCTCTGTAAGTCTACCCCAGGGCAGCTGTGGTTACAGATGTAGCTTACCACCACCATTGTGTGACTGTGGAGTGAATGAATAATGGATATGTAAAACACCTTTGGGTATCTTAGCAGGGCATGAGCAGTATTCTTGTATTTTGTCTCTTTCAGACTTCCTTCATAAGACAAGCACTTTTCTGTGTAAAGTCTTGAAAGCAGCATGTTTCTGTGAATAATGCAGCTCATTAGTCCACTAAAATTAAAATGTAATTGTTTACTTATTAGTTTTTTACAGAAAGTATAGTGTATTGGGCGAACATTCAGTATCACCTAATTTACAATTATTGATCTTGTCTTGTTTAAGCAAAACCTGTATTGACTGACATTCAGCAGTGATTTTACTCATTGCTGGATGTTACAGGATGAATCTTAAAGAAGGCTTTGGACACTGTGAGCTCTTTTATAATAAACTAAATTTACGTAAAGTAATGAGAGTAGCATTAATGAGGTCGACAGTATTAACAGTCTGACTCGTTGACTTGAACTCCCTCCATCCAGTCTGAGTTGGAGATGTTGGCTTGTGCTAAAGTAGTGGTGCTACCACTGTTCTGTATAGGTGTCCGCCTGATATATTGTGAACATAGGCTGGGGGTCACATGTTTCTGCAGCAGTGCCTCTGCACACACACACACACACACACACACACACACACACACACACACACACATCCCTCCCAGATGGAAGCCAGTTTGTGGACTACTCACCTCCAATTTAAGGTAATGTGACAAACTCATTTAGGGTCAAATGGAAAGATCTGAAAGAACGTTCTGAACTGCCTATCAGAGCTCCACCTATTGCATGAGAATGTTTCTGTTACGTAGGCTATCAATCATTTTCTAAAATGTGACTTACATAACAGTTTGTCCTGTTTGTCCATACAGTTTGTCTATTAAATAAAAATAGGTGCTATAATTGTATGTATTAAAATTGAGTTGATGTACTTGCTGATTTTAAAATGTTGATGGATCAAGAAGGTAAATCAGCAGATTTGTTGGTTGTAACATAGGTGATCTTAGCATAGGCATCATATTACTGCAAGGCGTGAGCATGTGACAAGAGATTACTGTAAAAATAATCCTCTAACGATAGCTCATGCTCATAAAATTCCCTCAGTTTCAATTTAAACTTAGGTGCATTCAATTCCACATAAAATGCGCGGTGGGTAATGCAACAGTTCATCCACCCACTAAGACACTTGCCGCGGTACAGGCTAATCGCCTCAGTGAAGCACACAGGCTGAGCCGCACTGCGCCTGCATCCACCCAACACCTCTACGGCCGCTCGCCTCATCTCAGCTGCGAAACTGACAGCACCACGGCTCCAGCAAGCACCGTCTCCTTTCCTCCGTGTGTCTGCGGTGTGTGACGACTGAACACTGTCTACGGTCAAGTTTAGCCAGAGCAGCCCAGAGCACACACACAGCGAGCAACTGAGCACCGCAGAAACGCGCCACGCACTACAACAGCAGCAAACACTTACAGTCCGCAGGAACTGGATCTCGTCCTCGGCCTCTCCCGTCTCCGCCATGGTGAGTTCCGATCAACGGGACAGATGCTCTTGCGGCAGTGCGCACTGCAGTCCGAGGTGCGGGTTTGTGTGCGACTAGTGAGGCTTTGAGATGCAGAAAGAGACGCACAGCGTAACTCGGCTCTCATTGGACAAGGCGAGCACGCGGAGGGAGGAGCAGCAGGCTGCACAATTGTCTGCGCGTGTGAACGTGCATGAGGCTGTGCGTGCTCCAAGTCAAATACAAGTCTATACATACATAAATACAAGCCACAGATGCCCAACAAATATCATATAGCAAAGTACCTGCACACGTCACGAGCTGCTCATTTATTAAGAACAGATATAGTACCGAGAGGAAAAATACAAACAAATCAAACCTTGCAATAGGCTAAGGCTAGCCAGATGATGAGAGGGCTTCAGGCTAGTGGGCGGGATTGTCCCCACTACTACTGCTACTACTACTATCATGTTGTTTGATGTACAATAGACAAAGAATAACATCACATTTTAACACTTTTATTTGTTGCTACAACCAGCATCTGGTTCTGTAATACAACAACAGCTACTCTTAGCTTCAAGCGCAAATTATAAAAGTAACCATCTTCTGGTTAAGGCAAAGGTTTGAGTGAAAGCATCTGGACTTCGTTTTCAAGGTGAAGACGTTTCATCTCTATTCCAAGAGACATTGTCAATTCTGAGTTCAACTGGTAAGAGAGCTGAGCTTATATCTCTAAAGGGAGGAGTTTCCCCTGAAACCAAACCTGATGGTTGTTCTGTTCTCACCGTTGTTGGTCATGAAAGGGAGCTGTGACTCTATATGTGACAGTCGTTAAGGCTCAGAAGAGTCGTAGGTGACATTGTTCCATTCAGGTGCAAGGTGGTAAGTGCCACTGAGTCTAAACAGTTCTAAACAGGTGTTGTGTTTGTTGTGCTACAGTGAGGCTCTTTTGTTTTAGGTTTAAGAACACTGTTGTAAATACTAGGCAATAAGAATCTGAGGCCACCTCATCGGTTCAACGACGACTTTTTCATTTTCACAAAAATGGCTTCCTTCACCCTTCTCTCAAACCATCTGGCCTCAAAGGAATGTCCTTTCTCTTTGAGGTGGAGGTGAACTCCAGATTCAGGTCCTCCAGGATTGGCTCTTCTGTGTTGATACATCCTCTTGTGAAGCTGTTGTTTAGTTTCACCGACATAACTGTCACTGCACTCTTCACTGAATTGCATAAATTACTCTGTTTGTGCGAGGGGATTATGTCTTTAGGATGGACCAGTTTTTGACGCAGTGAATGTTGTGTTTGTAGAAAATCCTTTAAAGTTTTTCCAATAAACCGGACACATAAGGGATAACTACACCCTGTCCCTGGTTCCTGTCTGTTAGGTGTCTGTGTCCTCTTAATTTTGTTAAAAGTCCATCTGGAGTATCCACAGTCTCTCAGAGATTTACGGATGTTCTTCTTTCCATTTACCTTCTGAGGTTGTAGGCACCACTTGTGCTCTGTGCTGAAGAGTCCTGATGACTCCCAGCTTGTGCTGCAGTGGGTGGTGGGAATCAAACCGCAAATATTGATCTGTGTGTGTGCTTCCTATGAACTTCTACTTGGAGAGTCCTGTCTTCACAAATAACCACTGCACAATATTAGAAAGCCAGGGGGTTGTCTATGGCATCTTCACAGGTGAACTTGATGTTCTTGTCCACTGCGTTGATGTGTTCTGTGAAGGCTTCTTCTACCTGGGTTCAGATTTTGACCCACGTGTCATCAACATATCTGAACCAGTGACTGGGCACTGCACCTGAGAAAGAGACCAGAGCTCTGTTCTCCACTTCCTCCATGTACAGGTTAGCCACAGTCGGGGAGACAGGTGATCCCATGGCACAGCCGTGTTTTTGTCTGTAGAAGTTACCTCTGAAATGGAAATAAGTAGTGTTGGTCCGGGGTGAGGTTTGTCCTGTCCTGGAACAAAGTGTCCCGTAGTAATCTCTTCCTTACAACCACGAGTGCTTCATTGGTGGGTATGCAGGTAAAGAGTGATGTGACATCAAAAGAGACAATAGTCTCGTCTGTGTCTAGTTGTAGATGTTTGATTTTGTTGTTAAAGATATGGTGTTGTAAGTGGCCTACCAATGGAGGCAAAATGGTGGCCAGGTATTTGGCTATATTGTAGGTGGCTGAATCTGTGCTGCTTACTATGGGTCGTAGTGGAATTTCTTCTTTGTGTATTTTGGGTAAGCCATATATACATGGAGTGGTGTTCCCAGGATACAGCCTGTAGTACAGAGGTTGATCAATGACTTGGTCCTTCTCCAGCCTCTGCAGACAGTATATGACCTTCTTCTTGTACCCACTTGTTGGATCTCTCCTCGGTGTTTCATAGGTGGTGGTGTCACTGAGTAAACTGTTGATACTGGACTCATAGTCATCTGTGTTCAGAATCACAGTGCATCTTCCTTTGTCAGCTGGCAGAATGGTGATGCTATGGTCCTTCTCCAGTGCCGACAAAGCCCTCTTTTGCTCCGAGGTGATATTGGTTCAGTTCATACGTTGGGCAAGACACCTTGCCTCCAGTGGCTGTAACACTGGTAATTACTGTAGAACAATGTAAGTCGCTTTGGATAAAAGTGTCAGCTAAATGAATAAATGTAAAATGTAATACAGCTGTGACCTTGATCTCATTTCATCAGCTTCATTTCCAGACAATTTATTTCTTATTGCTGATTCTGTTGCTGTAATGAGGTCTGTTGAAGGGATGTGCCTAGGCGCAACTGAGAAATTAAGCCCTTTTTCAAGAACCTCATTTTGAGTTTGGTGAGAAGTCTGTCCGAGAGGTTCTTTACCCATCTGTCCCGAGTGGCTGGTGTAGTATTCTTGTTGCACCTCGGAAGGTCTGGATTGTGCTGCTGTTGTCCATTAACCAAAATTTGGAACTTTTTTGATCTGGCAATCCTTGCTCTTGTTGTGCTGTGTGAGTTGTACCTTCTGTATGAAATGGCCAATCTCATGTAAGACTTCGTAGGCTTTTAGGAATCAGCTTACTTTGTCTGCGTAGGTTAAATCTGAGATGATTTCTATAGTCTGTCAGTTTCGTCTCTATTCCAAGAGACACTTAACACCTTGCACCTGAATAGAACAATGTCACCTACTGAACTACACAATGTTTCCTTAAACACCTTTGACCTCTGTAAACGTCCTTACTTCTCAGCAGTGACCCAGCGTCCGGTATACATTTATAATTACACTATCTTCTTTTGTTCTGAACCAGCGTCAGGGAAACCAAAGTCTTTGGGTTCCGGGGGGAGTATGGTTGCAAAGCTGAAACTTAAAGGAATTGACGGAAGGGCACCACCAGGAGAGGAGCCTGCGGCTTAATTTGACTCAACACGGGAAACCTCACCCGGCCCGGACACGGAAAGGATTGACAGATTGATAGTTACATAATCCCTTAGCCAACAATAACAACTCTTTGGAAATGAGGCACAACAATCTCTGTGCAATGTTGTGCCTTAAATAGACCAGAAAATCTGACATAACTTGTGTGACTTTGGCTCTTGGTTGGATAAAGGGACTCAATGTGGAAAAGTGCAGCAGCCTGTCATTGAGATCAGGAAAAAATAGAATTTTTTTTTCTGAAAAGAAGTGACCTTTACCCTGCCCTGAAGTCCCAAGTTAAGCCCATTCAAATGACACTACTATTTTTACATTACTGACATTACTATGACAACTTTTTTTTAACAATATCAGAAATTTATTTTTGAGATTTGAAAAAACAACTCACACTCAGCTGCCGTGACCTTTTTGCAACTGAATGCAGTGTCAAAGATGACACGATTTAAGATAATTGCTGATTGATATGTACATTCGCCACTAACTGTTCAGGAGTAGGAATTACAATAGATCACCCTCAGAAAAATCCGTCAAAATGACAGATGGCATTCAAATCTTTCCGTCCCTGCTAAAAAAAAAAAAATAGTCATGATGGAAAATATTCAGTTATTGCAACCTCTTACAGTTCAACACAATACAGCAGTTAAAGCCTTTGTATGATATTTTATCAACTGCCTGTAATGTTTGTCTAAAATAGCTAACGTTAGCTGGGAAGTGCCCAGCTCATTGATGACCATCCTTCTTTTTCTGTGTGCTCTTGTTCTCTCATACTTGACCCATAGTGGGTAAGGGAGTTTCATTGTAGTCAACCCAACTAACCTGGCTTATTTTTTCCGTTTCCTCTAGATTAAAGACACACCTGGGGTCTTTCCCCAAATTTGAAATGGCGCAGTGGAGGATTTGATTTCTCTTTCCTTAGATTCACAACTGGAACTCAGGAGCCTGGGATAAGAATCATTTCCCAACGGGCAGTCGAACCCCATTCTTCAGAGTGAAGGGTGGGGATAGTGCAGAGCTATAACTGGCTTGTTTACTAAGTTGCTCATAATGCCAAATAAGGATTCTCAAACAACACCAGCTGATTCTGCCAGGTTTTGAGCCAAGGACCTTTCGCATGTTAAGTGAATGTGATAACCACTACACTACAGAAACTGCAGGCACTGAGCCAGGGCTCGTGACATTTGCAAAAATGCCAATACATCTCATACTGAAAATAAGTGGGATCACTGTGGATTATAACTCCGTGCATTTAAATCATATGTGTTTTAGGTTCATTGCTTCTTTACTTTTATGATTTTCAATAATTGCAAGTCTATTGCGCAACATGTCAAAGAAGTCCTTCAGAAAAAATGTTGAAATATTCCCAATCAGCAGGTTTCAGAATAGTAACAGAACTCCCCGTCGTGGTATCGAACCCCAGTTTTCCGCATGACAAGCAGAGATACTGGCCACTATACTAACTAGGACTGAATAGCACCACCTGGCAGTTGTGAAGAATGAGCAAGAAAGTCATAGAAAAGAAATCAAGACTACACTTCTGTAGTGTATATAGGTATAATTAATTTATAATTAATATGAATAATAATTATGGAAATTAATAATTAATATTTTTATATCAAAATGTTAATTTCTTTCGGGGCACCACCCTAGTTTTAACAGTTCTAAGGAAACTGGTCAGTATAGTCTCATTAATCTTGAAGGAAGTAAATTCTACTCGTTTTCGACACAAATCTAAATTAAACAATGAAACAAGAATGTCTTTTGGGGGTTTTATTAAAGATTATACAAGGTTAAACAATGAATAATGAAAGGGGAAATGACACAAAGGAATAATTAGGGACAAATGATGAGGGTAATTAACACAAAACATTGATTGACAAAGAAACAATGGTTTACTTGTTAGAACCTTTGGTGGAGTAAAGTAGTTTTAACCATTGTTTTTCTATTTACTCTGAGTTGTTACGGAGGGAAAAGGGGACGGTTAGGCGGCTTAATTAAAAGGACTATTGGCGGCCTTTTGAATGGTGTATGGGAAGAGGGTTTTGCTGGGCTGACTGTGGGACAATTTACAGTTATAACGCCAAAATACCAGTGTCACGTGTTCACTCACTCTGTCGTTTGGTGGGTAGGTACCAGCGATGCAGTTTCAATAAGTTCTAAAGTGATGCTTCAAAATCCCTGGGATTCGCAGCTGGTTTCCGGCAGCAGAGGGGTCACATGTACACAGGCTGAAGGTAGCACCTTTAGCCAACCAAAGGGCATTTTGTGATTGTCCGTGAGGTAAAGGAGACTTTACCAGCAGTCAATATGAGAGTCTTTAAAACTGAAATCCGCTGAAAGACTTGAAAGGTGTCTTTTGGATTTAACAAAAATCTCCTCTCTTCGCGGAAGTCGTCTTTTAAAAACTACAAAGTTACTTCTGCGAGGAAGTGATGTAGTTTGGCTGGAAAGTCTTTTCAAAACAAAATCGATGCGTTGAGTCTTTAAAAAGATGAAAAAATCACGTTTGCACGGTGTGTGCTGCGGGCTAGAAGACTTGAAAGTTACGAAAGTAAAAGAAGAGAGAGCTTAAATTAAAAGTGGGTAAAAGCAAAGAGTTAAGCTTAAGAAAGCGGGTAAAACCAAAAAGAGCAAGGGCCTTGAGAGAGAGTGTTTTCCGGTTTGCAGAATCTTTTGTAAGAGACGCAAAAGGGGCGTGTTTACTAGTTTTGGTCAAAAGGGGGAGTTTACGAAAGTTTGGGCTGGGATAACTTCTCTATTCCACCAAATAAAAGGAATTAAACACATTTTAAAACCATATTGATTCGGCATTGTATCATAAGTGCATAGGAAATGTTTTTACAAATTTTTAAAGACCAAACACATATTACATTATTTGTAATTTAACTGAAAACAATGTAATAATTTGTTTTATTGTACAATCCAACTGTGAAAGATAAGGCAGAATAACTTCTTAATGTTTCGATGTCCATCTCTGGAGCCTGTAAATGGGAATATGAATGGAACATTCCACATGATAACATTAATATACACTTGGCACAGGATACAACATTGTCTTTGTTTCGAAGCAGAGTCATTACTCTGCTCGACCAAAAGAAGGCAGTGTTCGATCATTTTATACTGAAACATCCTAAAACAAAGGCATTCCTTTCTCAGGTCTGGTGCGTGTATCTCAATACACACTCGTAAATTCAGGGCTTAGCGTGTCAGTTTTTAGAGCTAGCAAGTCTGTTCGGGTCTGAGATAACACCTCCATGTCCTTTGAAGTGTTGAAAAACAAAGCTGTAAATATTGTTTCCTCCTCGTGGTTTGTCTCTTAACACAACACCCGAACATCTGCTGCAGATTAGCAGAGAGTTGCTAATGAAATTTCTTTCAGTTTTCCTCAGTCTGAATAAACATTTGGAAGGGTCTGGAAGGGTCGGTAAAGAGTCAAATGTGTAAATCAGTAAAACTTTGAAGGGTGTTGGTTCCAGGTACGAAAGGGTTCACTACAGTCCCCCCTTTCAACAGAAGGCAGGTTCCAATGCTTTGTGTCGACTCCATCCTTGAAGAACCAGGAAGCAAGCCACAAGTTAAAGACACAGAGTTTGGCGTTATAACATGTGTAATAATGGGAGCATGCTTAGGGAAAGTATATTTAAGTGTAAAAAGGTTTTTCACTTGGGTGTCATTAAGTCGTTTGCTACGGGAGGTTGATTAAGTTTATCACTTAAAAAGGTGGACTTAATGGAAATAAAGGAACGATAGAGTTGTTTCATTTTAATGGGCTTAGAGTTTATTAAATTGTTGATAATAAAAGAACACACATTAAATGATCATAACTTTTGAGGGACTTTGCATGCATTTTAGGGACAAGGGTAGGCATAAAGTTACATGAGGTATATAACGGTTATAGTTAAACATACAGGTAACATATTACACTAAGGCGAATCTGTCAACACCAGCAGGGCTGGGGTTGGGTCGGATTCGTCTGGGGCAGAGAGACCATCGCTCAATGTATAGACCTCAGGTGGCATGGTAGGATTTTCTCTGTTTGCCAGACGGCGACTTACGATTCATGCAACGCCCTGAGTACAGTGGTTTAAACGGGTTTTAAGGCGTTTTACCCTTCTAAGAAGCACGATGGTTATAATGATGGCCATGAAGTAACCTATTCCTACTGTGGCTGCAAGAACAGTGTCGGGAGTTGACCAGGCATACATAGGTTGAATAGGGGCTTGTTGTTTTTGCTCTATTTCCTTTAACACGTTATCTAAGTGTGCAAGATCGATGGTTCTGCTACCTTCAAACTGGATTTGATTGAATGTAGCAGGGTGTAATTCGAGAGGATGGGTTGAAAATAATATTTCTGATATTTCACTCGTATTGGTCAGCGTTAAGGTGGTATAAGGCGTCCCCAATGTGAAGGATTGCATTCGGGGGTACATCTACCCAGAAAGTTTGGTCGGCCAAGTTAATACGGGATGAGGTGTCGTGCTGATCGTAAGTCAGCTGGAAGAGGGGTCTTTACTAGCCAGCGGTTACCGATGATCTCTGCTTGAGTGACGGTAACTTGGTGGCGAACCATGATTGTTGTGGGACACCTGGCTTGAGGGCTCATAGGCTTAAGGCCACAGATCCCGTTCGTGTTGTCCTGGACAAAGGGTTTACTGGGACATAGGTAGTGTATGTCCTTGGTTAGGGTGCACATGCGTAAATTAGGGGCCAGGTACAAATCTGGATTGGCATCATGGTATGCCACTACTGAAGGAGTGTGCACTTTAACGTGCGTGTTTCCGTGCCAGGACCCAACTTTTACGACGTCTTTAAGACGATAGATGTTCTGGGCTTCAATGATAGGCAGATTTAGAATAAAAGTCTCTTCCCGGAACTCTGGGTTGACGTAAATGGGTACGGCACTACCTAAAGTGTATGCTAAATGGGCCTGAAGTGGGCTTACAAGATCTCTAGTGGCGGTTCCAAGGAGGGATTGTACTAGTGACAGAGGGATAAGGTACGGGGGAATTCTACCCGTGGCTAAGCTGTCCACTGAAGAGCCGATGTCTCGGAGCATGTCGTTCATTAGCGTGGTGACTACTTGTGCTTGTACATAGTTGACCTGGAAGAGGGTCATAAGCGAGTTTACAGCTAGGAGGGTTTTGTTCAGAGCTTCACTGTGTGTGTTTACCACCAACACAGTCTCCTTCAACGTTTTCCCTACCGTTTGGAGTTGCTGTTGTTGCTGAATGATCTGCGCTCTAATGTGAGGGATTTCAGCCTGTAATTCTGAGACTTGTCTCTTGATTGTGGAAATGCTAACCGTATTGACTGTGGACAACCCGAGGTTAAACAAGGTACCCACAGCAGCCGCTACAACAAGAAGTCCTCCTACAAACCGTTTAGACCATTGGTTAGCTCCAGTGAGTTCAGCCTGAGTAATTGTAAAATTCTCAAGCTGGTTAAGCTTGTGGGAAATATCAGTTTCAGAGTGGTTGAGAATAGAGGTGGTCCAGCTAGCGCCGCCCAACTGGTGAGACCATGATTGGCTCAGACGTGTTTCCGGTACACGTTGGTTGTGTTTAACTTGACAAAAACCCTTTGGGTATGCAGTCGACAGTTTGTGATCAACAGTCCGGGTTGGTACTTTAAAACGATCCCGGCTGTTGGTCCGGGCTCGATAACATCTGGGGATCCCATGCCCATAAGGCTGGTGATCAGGAGGAGTATCGTCCACATCAACCTGGTGAGAAAGAGAGGACTTTTTAGCAATTGTTTCATTGACAGCAAAAACCGGAGTTATCAGTTACAGATATTGAATTACTCACAGTTAACACTGAAAGGTGAAAAGCGTTAGGAGATCAGAGTTAGAGGTTAATTGTTAGTAGTTACTGCGAGCTAAGGGATCTGTTTAAGACTACTTGGGAGCGTGAACATCCCTTGTAGATCCCATGGGGGTTTTGTGCAACTTTATCTGGTTGCGGTGTATCCACTTGAGAGTGGGTCCCTTCCTCCCTTTGGTGATCTTTATCTGATACACCACTGGGTATAGTTTGTTGACAATGGTGTATGGTCCCGCCCAACGCGGGAGGAATTTCCGCATCAGTCGGTTGGTACCACCTCTTGTAGTATCAGATGCAGGTCTGATAGCAGTCCTGCTATCAGGCGTGCAGGCAGGGGGAAGCCTTCGGTTGTCCGCTCCTGTCCGCGGTCACCCTCTGACCGCGAACCGGTTTTCAGCGCTTTCAAGTCCGCTTGTCCGCGCTGATCACCGGCCTGTTTCCTCTGCGCCTGCCAACCTGAGCAAGCATCGCACTCTGGTGATAGGAGACTCCATTACCCGCAATATTAGACTCGAGACGCCAGCCATTGTCCACTGTTTACCGGGGGCCAGAGCTTCCGACATAGAGGCTAATCTTAGGGTGCTGACATCACACAGGGAGGGAGAGTTTCCTCAGACACATACTGGCACTACATACAAGTAGATAGTTATTCATGTCGGCACCAATAATGTGAGAATGAGGCAGTCAGAGGTAACCAAAGATAGCCTAGCCAGGACTCTTGAACTAGGGAACAAGATGAGTCGGCATCGATTAATTGTCTCTGGCGCCCTCCCCATAAGGGGTAGTGATGAACAGTATAGCAGATTAGTTTCCATGAACCGGTGGCTGGCCCGGCATTGTAGTCAGAAAGGTTATGGTTTTGTGGATAACTGGCCTTCTTTCTGGGGCCGTCCATGCCTGCTGAGGGCAGGCGGCCTGCATCCTACTGGACATGGTGCTGCCATTTTGGCTAGTAATATAGACAGGTGCATTCGGTGCATTTGACACAAGGAATCTCAGCAGGTTGCAGGAATTAGAGAACCTGCTAGTCATGATAGTGCGGGTGTGGAACTGGATAATGTAGAAGCAAGTCAAAAACAAATCTAAATTATCAAAAGTGGTGTTTGTGTGTAAACACCTATAAGCACGCCCTCAGCACTGCAAAGACTACCTATTTTTCATCTCTTATAAGAAAAAAACGGCATAACCCCAGGTTTCTCTTTGGAACAGTTGCTAAACTTATCCAACCAAAAACAACTGAAGACTCCTCTCCCTTTAGTGCACAAGACTTTTTAGATTTCTTTAATCATAAAATTGAAGATATCAGGGATAATATTTTGTTTTTGTCTTCTTTGGCTCCGGGTCCCATTCACTTGGATCCACCGATCTCTCGTCTCTCAGTCTTAGATTCTGTTTCCCTTGATGAGCTGACAAAGGTGGTTTCTTCATGTAAAGCAACTACGTGTCTCCTGGATATCCTGCCAGCAAAACAGCTTAAAGAACTGTGGCCCTATGTGGGGCAAATTATATTAAACATTATAAACTTGTCCCTGTCTACTGGCACCGTCCCTTCCCTTTTCAAACAGGCTGTGGTCAAACCCCTGCTCAAAAAAACTACTTTGGATCCTGGATGCCTAAATGATTTCCGTCCTGTCTCCAATTTACCTTTTCTATCTAAAGTCCTCGAAAAGTTGTGCTAAAACAACTTACTCTATATCTATCAGAAAATGACCTCCTCGAGCCGTTTCAGTCTGCATTTAGGGCCTCTTATTCCACTGAAACAGCTTTAGTTAAAGTAACAAATGATCTTCTCCTTCAGATGGACGAGGACTCATCGGCTCTACTATTATTGCTGGATCTCAGTGCTGCATTTGATACGATTGATCATGCAGTGCTAATCAACAGACTTAAAGATGTTTTTGGCATCTCTGGCTCTGCTCTTTCTTGGTTAGAATCCTATCTGTGTGATAGGTCTCATTTTGTCTCTTTTAATAAATCCTTCTCCTCCACGGCAGCAGTGAAGTTCGGTGTGCCACAAGGGTCTGTGCTCGGTCCCATACTTTTTTCACTATATGTTACACCATTGGGACAAATCATCAGAAGTTATGGAGTGAACTTCCACTGTTATGCCGATGATACACAGCTGTATCTACCAATAAAAGCAAATAATACTCAGGGTATCTGCAGGTTTCTGAGATTTAGATTTAAGACTTTTTAAGACCTTTTTAATACCATCTAAAATTAAATTTAAGACCAATTTCATAGCAACAAATTTGCGAACAGCAAACAAAACCACTCAAACTTTTTTCCATCTGGTAATGTCCAGTCCACGCTGCTTTTGCTTAAACCTTTTTTTCTGTCCTGGATGACTGAGAACCTTCACAAACATAATCTAACAATTATTTTTTTTATTGTATTTCTTATTATAAACTGTATAAAAAGAACACTAGATTAATAAACTGTAATGTATTTTAAAGAGGATAGTAAATATGCATATTTTTAAATGAACTGAATGTGATTATTACAATGTGATTACTTTGATTAATTAATTGTTTTTCAGAGAGTGTTATGAATTTGTAATTTTATTATAAAATAAAAAGAAAGCATTTAAAACTCTTTTAAACTAAGGAGATAATTCGTTATTAATCACATAATTATGTTTTATTTTATTTTATTGGTTTGTCCCAAAAGTAATTACAAAAATGCATCTAATTTGCTTTATATACTGGTGATTGTTATTTACGGTACATACAGACTAATAAACATATATTTTTCTTTTTTTTGTCTTTTTCTGAAATGAAATTATTAACAACAGTAACTTGTAAAGCAAAATTAGTAAACTACAGGACAACTACAACTTCTAAAATACCATAACTTATAGTAAAATGTATGAAATATACACATGTACTGTAGGTGTTTGGTTGCAGTAACTTTATCTGTTTTTATCCAAATGGTAAAGTTAGTCGTTTTTTAGAGTGTGGGACCTCTCATAAGGCACAGCACACATCACTTTTATTAATATCGCTGCTTTGATTAGTACATTTGTTCTGACTGTGTATACCCTGCCTCTTCCTCCTCGACTGGGTAAAGTGTCAGGATGAACAACACGTATTTGTCCCAAACATCTGTCAATAGAAGCCGCATTATTCCCGACCGAAAGTGTGCTTTATGTACACTGAGAAAGCACGAGCAGCGCAGCCGCTGACCGGCTGGCTTCCACTCAGCCGGTCCTGACACGCCCACTGAGGCGTGAGTTTGAGGTCTTCTTTACGAAAGATTTTAATGGCAACACATGGTAATAGTGGACTAGAAACAAAGTACAGGGTGTCTGAGGGAGTGGAAACATAATTTAGCACATAAACCGGAAATAGCGGCTGTTTCTTCCAGTTAAGTTCCTTGTCGCAATTTTTCGACTTAGAAGGGTAAAGGATCATTTTATTTGGCCTCTGTTTAAAGTATTCTCATACCTCTGATAATCATGGTCTGGGTTATTGTGATAGAATAGAACTTTCTCCATTCCCAGGAGCACAAGCCGCCATTACGAGATGAATTTAAAGAATGTGACGCATCGACGCATTTTACGCACGCGTCGTTGCAGCACTAGTATAATTTGTTAGTTGGTCGGTTCCGCCTATTTTGTTCTGTGTGACAAAGGCGTGCCGTTTGATTATTTTAAAATTAAAATAAAATGTTCTTTACGTTGTCGGTTCATTTTAAGACCTTTGAAACATGGATTTAAGACTTTTTAATGCTAATTAAGGCCTTATTTTTACATTATGGAATTTAATACCTTTTAAGACTTTTTAAGGATCCGCGGATACCCTGAATACTACTGACATCATGCGTCTAGAGGCCTGCCTCGTTTCAATTAAAACATGGATGTCTCAAAACTTCCTCCATTTGAGCAGCGGATAAAACAGAGCTCTTGTTAATTGGTCCAGCCAGTCATCGGCACAAGTTCAACAATCTTACTTTCTCAATAAACAACTGTGTGTTGGAGCACGGCAAAACTGCGAGGAACCTCGGTGTAATCTTTGACCCCACACTATCTCTGCATCAGCACATTAGTGAGGTCACTAAATTGGGCTTTTTTCACTTGCGGAATATCTCACAAATTCGCTCCTGCCTCTCTTTAGCTGATGCTGAAATTCTCATTCATGCATTTGTCACATCCAGGCTGGACTACTGTAATGCGTTATTCTCTGGACTGCCGAAGAAAAGTACTCACAGTCTACAAATGGTCCAAAATACAGCCGCCAGACTTTTAACAAAGACCAGGAAGTTTGATCACATTACTCCGGTCCTGGCTTCATTACACTGGCTTCCTATTCATGTTAGAGCTGATTTCAAAGTTCTCTTGTTAACATATAAAATCCTTTGTGGACGCGCCCTCTTACCTATCTGACCTTATCACCTGGTATACTCCAGCTCGTACCCTTCGCTCTCAGGACGCTGGCCTCCTTCAACTTCCTCGAATAAAGAAGAAGTCTGCTGGCTACAGAGCCTTTTCTTATAGAGCCCCATTTTTGTGGAATGGGCTCCGGTGGAAGTGCGGCGATCTGACTCTGTTGAGATTTTCAAAAGCAAACTCAAAACTTACTTATTTCACCAATGGTATGGAGACTGATTGATCATAGGGTTATGTTTACACTGGTTGTAGCTGTAGGTACACACTCAACCGCTCATATTATTATTACATCTGCCTATTATCAGTAGTATTTAGCACTTTTGTTTTTCTCCTTTCTACCTCCTCCTAGGGTGGACGCAAACCTCTTATCTGCTGGGTGATGTGTACTGCCCCACCCCCCCCTGACTCTGCTCCAGTGTGAGGACCCACAGCTCATCTTTCATCTACCTTGATAATGGCTGAGGTCCCATCCACCTTACATACACAGAAAGAGTGGACACTGGACGCTGTCAACATAAATGTTTTTGTGAATATGTTTTGTATTTTTATGTATTTTTTTTTCAACTGTCCTGGTCACATTCTTGCACGGCCTGTCCGTCCTGGGAGTGGATCCCTCCTTCTGTGGTTCTCCCTGAGGTTTCTCTTTTTTCCCGGCTGGGTTTTTTTTGGAGTTTTTCCTCACCCTGATGGAGGGTCTAAGGACAGGGGATGTTGTCTAGTGCAGTCTGTTAAGCCCTTTGAGGCGGCTGTTGTTGTGATATTGGGCTATACAAAAATAAATGTCTTGTCTTGTCTTGTCTAGATGAGTATTAGAAAAGACTGTAGACATGCTTTAGAACAGACTGTAGAGGTGCAGTAGAAGAGACTGTAGAGGTGCAGTATTACAGAATGTTGACAATTTTTAGAAAAAACTGAAGACATACAGTAGAACAGACTCTAGACAATTATTAGAACAGACTGTAGACGGCCAGTAGAACAGACTTTAGATGTGCATTAGAAAAGACTGTAGACCTTTATTAAAACAGACTATAGTCGTGCAGTAGAACAGACTGTAGACGTACAATAGAACAGACTGTAGAGGTGCAGTTGAACAGACTGTAGACGTGCAGTTGAACAGACTTCAGAGCAGAATTAGTACAGACTCTAGATTGTAGAACAGACTGAAAATTAGAACAGATTGTAGATGTGCAGTAAAATGACTGTAGATGTGCAGTAGAATAGACTGCAGTAGAGCAATAGTACTGACTGTAAAATGGCATTAGATCAGACTGTAGACATGCAGTAGAACAGACTGTAGACGTTTATCAGAACAGACTGTAGATGTGCAATAGAACAGACTGTAGATGAGCAGTAGTACAGACTGTAGACTTGCATTAGAACAGACTGTAGACGTGCAGTTGAACAGACTATAGATGTGCATTTGAACAGATGTCAGAGCAGCAGTAGTACAGACTCTAGATTGGCTTTAGAACAGACTGTAGATGAGCAGTAAAACAGACTGTAGACGTGCAGTAGAACAGGCTGCAGTAGAGCAGAAGTACAGACAGTAAACTGGGATTAGAACAGACTGTAGATGAGCAGTAGTACAGACTGTAGACTTGCATTAGAAATGACTGTAAACATCCAGTAAAACAGACTGACAATGTGCAGAAGAATAGACTAGGTGCAGTACTACAGACTGTACATGAGCATTAGAACAGACTGTATATGAGTATTAGAAAACACTGTAGACATGCTTTAGAACAGACTCTAGAGGTGCAGTTTAACAGATTGTGGACGAGCATTAGAACAGACTGTATATGAGTATTAGAAAACACTCTAGACATGCTTTAGAACAGACTGTAGAAGAGCAGTAGTTCAGACTGTAGACAAGCATTAGAACAAACTGTATATTTGAATTAGAAAACACTATAGACATGCTTTAGAACAGACTGTAGAGGCGCAGTTTAACAGACTGTAGACGAGCATTAGAACAGACTGTATTTGAGTATAAGAAAACACTCTAGACATGCTTTGGAACAGACTGTAGAGGTGCAGTAATACAGACTGTAGACGAGCATTAGAACAGTCTGTAGAAGTGCAGTATTACAGACTGTAGATGTGCAGTAGAACAGACTGTAGACATTTATTAGAAGAGATTTTAGACCTGCAGTAGAACAGACCGTAGATGAGCAGTATTAAAGACTGTAGACTTGCATTAGAACAGACTGTAGATGTGCATTAGAACAGACTGTAGATGTGCAGTAAAAAAGACTGTAGAAGTGCAATAGAACAGACTGCAGTAGAGCAGAGGTACAGACTGTAAAATGGCATTAGAACAGACTGTAGAAGTGCAGTTGAACAGACTGTAGACTTGCAGTTAAACAGACTTCAGAGCAGCAGTAGTACAGACTCTAGATTGGCTTTAGAACTGACTGTAGAGGTCCAGTAGAACAGACTGTAGATGTGCATTAGAACAGACTGTAGATCTGCTTTAGAAGAGACTGTAGACCTTTAATAAAACCGACTAGAGTCGTGCAGTAGAACAGACTGTAGAAGAGCAGTAGAAGAGACAGTGGACTTGCAGTTGAACAGACTGTAGATGTGCATTAGAACAGACTGTAGATGTGCAGTAGAACAGAATGTAGACTTGCAGTAGAACAGACTGTAGAGCAGCAGTAGTACATACTCTAGACTGGCATTAGAACAGACTGTAGACCTGCAGTAGAACAGACTGTAGAGGAGAAGTAGAAACAAACTGTAGAGGTGGAGTAGTAAAGACTTTTATTGGGCATTAGAACAGACTGTATTCGAGCAATAGAACAGACTATAGATGTGCAGTAGTACCGACTGCATTAGAACAGACTGTGGACGAGTATTTGAAAAGACTATATACGTGTATAGAACAGACTGTAGATGTCCAGTAAAACAGACTTATGATCCTGCAGAAGAATAGAATTTAAAGGTCCGTAAGTAGAGACTGTAGACGAGAATTAGAACAGACTGTGTATAAGTATTAGAATAGACTGTAGACATGCTTTAGAACAGACTGTAGAGGTGCAGTAGTACAGACTGTACACGAGCAGTAGTACAGACTGTAGACTTGCATTAGAACAGACTGTAGATGTGCATTAGAACAGAATGTAGACATACAATAGAACGTAGAGGTGCAGTTGAACAGACTACAGACATGCAGTTGAACAGACTTCAGAGCAGCAGTAGAACAGACTGTAGACGTGCAGTAGAACAGACTGCAATAGAGCAGAGGTAAAGAATGTAAACTGGCATTAGAACAGACTGTTGAGGTGTAGTTGAAATGACTGTAGACGTGCAGTAATACAGACTGTAGACGAGCAATAAAACAGACTGTAGAAGTGCAGTAGTACAGACTGTAGATGTGCAGTAGAACAGACTGTAGACGTTTATTACAACAGACTGTAGACCTGCAGTAGAACAGACCGTAAATGAGCAGTAGTACAGACTGTAGACTTGCATTAGAACAGACTGTAAATGAGCAGTAGTACAGATTATAGACTTGCATTAGAACAGACTGTGGACGAGGAGTAGTACTGACTATAGACTTGCATTAGAACAGACTGTCGATGTGCATTAGAAACAGACTTTAGAAGTGCAGTAGTAGAGACTGTAGATGTGCAGTAGTACAGACTGTAGACGAGCATTAGAACAGACTGTATATGAGTATTAGAAAACACTGTAGACATGCTATAGAACAGACTGTAGAAATGTAGTAGTTCAGACTGTAGACGAGCATTAGAACAGACTCTATATGAGTATTAGAAAACACTCTAGATATGCTTTAGAACAGATTGTAGAGGTGCAGTAATACAGACTGCAGATGAGCATTAGAACAGATTTTAAAAGTGCAGTAGTACAGACTGTAGATGAGCAGTAGCACAGACTGTAGACTTGCATTAGAATAGACTATAGACGTTTATAAAAAAGACTGTAGACGTGCAGTAGAACAAAATGCGGTAGAGCAGAGGTACAGACTGTAAAGTAGCATTATAAGAGACTGTAGACGTACAATAGAACAGACTGTAGACGAGCATTAGAACAGACTGTATACGTCCAGTAGAACAGACTGTAGATGTGCAATAGTACAGACTAAAGACCTGCATTAGAACAGACTGTGGATGAGCATTAGAACAGACTATAGACGTGCATTAGAACAGACTGTAGTTGTCCATTAGAACAGACTGTAGATGTGCATTAGAAAAGACTGACGATGTGCAGAATAATAGACTGTAGAGGTGCAGTAGTTAAGACTTTACACGAGCATTAGAACAGACTGTACATTAGTATTAGAAAAGACTGTAGACATGCTTTACAACAGACTGTAGACGACCACTAGAACAAACTGTAGATGTGCAGTAGAAGAGACTGTAGAGGTGCTGTAGTACAGAATGTTGACTATTATTAGAAGAGACTGTAGGCGTGCAGTAGAACAGACTCTAGACAATTATTAGAACAGACTGTATACTTCCACAAGAACACACTGTAGATGTGCATTAGAAAAGACTGTAGACATTTATTAATACAGACTATAGTCGTGCAGTAGAACAGACTGTAGACGTGCAATAGAACAGACTGTAGAGGTGCAGTTGAACAGACTGTAGACGTGCAGTTGAACACACTTCAGAGCAGCAGTAGTACAGACTCTAGATTGGCTTTAGAACAGACTGTTTTCAAGCTTTAGAACAGACTGTAGACGTCAGTAGAACAGAATGACATTTAGAGACTGTAGACGACCAGTAGAACAAACTGTAGATGTGCATTAGAAAAGAATGTAGATGTTTATTAAAAGGCTTTAATCGTGCAGTAGAGCAGACTGTAGACGTACAATAGAACAGACTGTAGAGCTGCAATTGAACAGACTGTAGACAAGCAGTTGAACAGACTTCAGAGCAGCAGTAGTACAGACTCTAGATTGGCTTTAGAACAGACTGTAGATGAGCTTTAGAACAGACTGTAAATGTTCAGTAGAACAGACTGACAATTAGAACAGATTGTATATGTGCAGTAAAACAGACTGTAGAAGTGCAGTAGAATAGACTGCAGTAGAGCAGTAGTAAAGACTGTAAAATGGCATTAGAACAGACTGTAGACAGCCAGTAGAACAGACAGTAGAGGTGCAGTTGTACAGACTGTAGATGTGTAGTAGAACAGACTGTAGACGTTTATCAGAACAGACTGTAGATGTGCAATAGAACAGACTGTAGATGAGCAGTAGTACAGACTGTAGACTTGCATTAGAACAGACTGTAGACGTGCAGTTGAACAGACTATAGATGTGCATTTGAACAGATGTCAGAGCAGCAGTAGTACAGACTCTAGATTGGCTTTAGAACAGACTGTAGATGAGCTTTAGAACAGACTGTAAACGTCCAGTAGAACAGACTGACAATTAGAACAGATTGTAGATATGCAGTAAAACAGACTGTAGACGTGCAGGTGAACAGAAATCAGAGCTGCAGTAGTACAGACTCTAGAATTACCTTAGAACAGACTGTAAACGAGCAATAGAAATGACTGTAAACGTCCGTAGAACAAACTGACAATGTGCAAAATAATAGACTCTAGAGCGGCAGTAGTACAGACTGTAGCGAGCATTAGAACAGACTATAGACGTGCATTAGAACAGATTGTAGATGAGTATTAGAAAAGACTGTAGACATGCTTTAGAACAGACTGTAGAGGTGCAGTAGAAGAGACTGTAGAGGTGCAGTATTACAGAATGTTGACAATTTTTAGAACAAACTGAAGACGTGCAGTAGAACAGACTTTAGACAATTATTAAAACAGACTATAGTCGTGCAGTAGAACAGACTGTAGACGTACAATAGAACAGACTGTAGAGGTGCAGTTGAACAGACTGTAGACGTGCAGTTGAACAGACCTCAGAGCAGAATTAGTACAGACTCTAGATTGTAGAACAGACTGAAAATTAGAACAGATTGTAGATGTGCAGTAGAATAGACTGCAGTAGAGCAATAGTACTGACTGTAAAATGGCATTAGATCAGACTGTAGACATGCAGTAGAACAGACTGTAGAGGTGCAGTTGTACAGACTGTAGACGAGCATTAGAACAGACTGTTGATGTGCAGTAGAAAAGACTGTAGACGTACAATAGAACAGACTGTAGATGAGCATTAGAACAGAATGTAGGTGTCCATTAGAACAGACTGTAGATGTGCAGTAGTAAAGACTAAAGACCTGCATAAGAATAGACTGTGGACGAGCATTAGAACAGACTGTAGATGTGCTTTAGTACAGACTGTAGAGGTGCAGTAATACAGACAGTAGACGAGCATTAGAGACAGTAGAAGGGCAATAATAAATGTCGACATTCTGTACTACTGCACCTCAATAGTCTTTTCTACTGCACATCTACAGTCTGAAGTACTGCACTTCTACAGTCTGTTTTAATGCTTGTCTACAATCTATACAACTGCATCTCTACCGTCTGTTCTAAAGCAATTCTAAAGTGTTTTCTAATACTCATATAGAGTATGTTCTAATGCTCATCTTCAGTCTGTAGTAATGCACCTGTAGAGTCTATTCTTCTGCACATTGTCTGTTCTACTGGACATTTACAGTCATTTCTAATGCTCGTCTACAGTCTGTCTAAAACCAATCTAGAGTCTGTGCTACTGCTGCTCTTAAGTTTGTTCAACTGCACCTCTAAAGTCTCTTCTATTGTATGTCTACAGTCTGTTCTATTGCACATCTACCGTCTATTCTAATGCAAGTCTACAGTCTGTACTACTGCACCTTTAAAGTCTATTCTTCTGCAGCATCGTTAGTCTGTTCTACTGCACATCTATAGTCTGTTCTATTGCTCGAATACAGTCTGTTCTAATGCCCAATAACAGTCCTTACTACTCCACCTCTATATTTTGTTCTACTTCTCCTCT
Source organism: Neodontobutis hainanensis (assembly GCA_024349245.1). Classification (NCBI taxonomy): domain Eukaryota; kingdom Metazoa; phylum Chordata; class Actinopteri; order Gobiiformes; family Odontobutidae; genus Neodontobutis; species Neodontobutis hainanensis. Next base: position 205,277 of record JALDNG010000452.1, on the reverse strand, counting down.
ACAGTCTCTTCTACTGCACGTCTACAGTCTGTTCTAATGCCAATCTAGAGTCTGTACTACTGTTGCTCTGCAGTCTGTTCTACTGCAAGTTTACAATTTGTTCTATTGCACATTTACGGTCTGATCTAATGCACATCTACAGTCTGTTCAACTGCACCTCTACAGTCTGATCTATTGCACGTCTACAGTCTGTTCTACTGCGACTACAGTCATTTTTAATAAACGTCTACAGTCTTTTCCAATGCACATCTACAGTCTGTTCTACTGCAGGTATACAGTCTGTTCTAATAAACGTCTACATTCTGTTCTACTGCACATCTACAGTCAATACTACTGCACTTCTACAGTCTGTATAATGCTCGTTTGCAGTCTGTATTACTGCACCTCAACAGTCTGTTCTACTGCACATCTATAGTCTGTTCTACTGCTTGTCTACAGTCTGTTCTACTGCACAACTATTGTCTGTTTTAATAATTGTCTATAGTCTCTTCTAATGCACATCTACAGTCTGTTCTAATACACATCTACAGTCTGTTCAACTGCACCTCTACAGTCTGTTCTATTGCACGTCTACAGTCTGTTCTACTGCACGACTATAGTCCATTTTAATAAACGTCTACAGTCTTTTCTAATGCACATCTACAGTCTGTTCTACTGCAGGTATACAGTCTGTTCTAATAAACGTCTACATTCTGTTCTACTGCATATCTACAGTCTGTACTACTGCACTTCTACAGTCTGTATAATGCCCGTTTGCAGTCTGTATTACTGCACCTCAACAGTCTGTTCTAAAGCATGTCTAGTAATTTCTAATACTCATATACGGTCTTTTCTAATGCTCGTCTACAATACTGAACTATTGCAGCTCTACAGTCTATTCTAAAGCATTTCTAAAGTGTTTTCTAATACTTATATACAGTCTGTTCTACTGGTCGTCTACAGTCTGTTCTACTGCTTGTCTACAGTCTGTTCTACTGCACGACTATTGTCTGTTTTAATAATTGTCTACAGTCTCTTCTAATGCACATCTACAGTCTGTTCTAATGCACATCTACAATCTGTTCTAATGGACGTCTACAGTCTGTTCTAATAATTGTCTAGAGTCCGTTCTACTGCACATCTACTGTCTGTTCTAATAATTATCAACATTCTGTACTACTGCACATCTACAGTCTGTTCTAATGCACATCTACAGTCTGTTCTGATGCAAGTCTACAGTCTGTACTACTGCTCATCTACAGTCTGAACTACTCCATGTCTACAGTCTGTACATTTGCACCTCTACAGTCTGTTCTACTGCATGTCTACAGTCTGTTCTAATGCCAGTTTACAGTCTGTACCACTGCTCCACTGCAGTTTATTCTACTGCACCTCTACAGTCTGTTTTACTCCACATCTATAGTCTGTTCTAATGCACATCTACATTATGTTCTAATGCAAGTCTACAGTCTGTTCTACTGCATGTCTATAGTCTGTTTAACTGCACATCTACAATCTGTTCTAATTGTCAGTCTGTTCTTCTGGACATTTACAGTCTGTTCTAAAGCTTGTCTACAGTCTGTTCTAAAGCCAATTTAGAGTCTGTACTACTGCAGCTCTGAAGTCTGTTAAATTGCACGTCTACAGTTTGTTCAACTGCATCTCTACAGTCTGTTCTACTGGACGTCTACAGTCTGTTAAAATGCTGGTCTACAGTCTGTTCTATTGTATGTCTACAGTCTGTTCTAATGAACATCTACAGTCTGTTCTAAATCCAATCTAGAGACTGTACAACTGCTTCTCTAAAGTCTGTTCAACAGCACCTCTACAGTCTGTTTAACTGCACCTCTACAGTCTGTTCTATTGTACGTCTACAGTCTGTTCTACTGCACATCTACAGTCTCTACTACTGCACTTCTAAAGTCTGTTCTAATGCACATCTACAGTCTGTTCAACTGCACGTCTACAGTCTTTTTAACTGCACCTCAACAGTCTGTTCTAATGCCAGTTTACAGTCTGTACCTCTGCTCTATTGCAGTCTGATCTACTGCACGTCTACAGTCTGTTTTACTGCACATCTACAGTCTGTTCTAATGCAAGTCTACAGTCTGTACTACTGCTCATCTACAGTCTGTTCTACTGCACATCTACAGTCTGTTCTAAAAATTGTCTATAGTCTGTTTTACTGCATGTCCACTGTCTGTTCTAATAATTGTCAACATTCTGTACTACTGCACCTCTACAGTCTCTTCTACTGCACAACTACAGTCTGTTCTAATGCTTGTCCACTGTCTGTAAAATTGCACTTCTACAGTCTGTTCTTCTGCATGTCTACATTCTGTTTAACTGCACATCTAGAACCTGTTCTAATTGTCAGTCTGTTCTACTGGACATTTACAGTCTGTTCTAAAGCTCGTCTACAGTCTGTTCTAAAGCCAATCTAGAGTCTGTACTACTGCTGCTCTGAAGTCTGTTAAATTGCAGTCTGTTTTTATGCAGGTCTTTAATATATATATTACTACACATCTACAGTCTCTTCTACTGCACGTCTACTGTCTGTTCAACTGCACCTCAACAGTCTGTTCTAATGCACATCTACAGTATGTTCTAATGCAAGTCTACAGTCTGTTGTACTGCACGTCTACAGTCTGTTATACTGCACGTCTACAGTCTGTTCTAATGCACATCTACAGTCTGTTCTAATGCACATCTACAGTCTCTTCTAATAATAGTCTATAGTCTGTACTACTGCTCATCTACAGTCTGTTCTACTGCACGTCTACAGTCTGTTCAACTGCACTTCAACAGTCTGTTCTAATGCCAGTTTACAGTCTGTACCTCTGCTCTACTGCAGTCTGTTCTACTATATGTCTACAGTCTGTTTTACTGCACATCTAAAGTCTCTACTAATGCACTTCTAAAGTCTGTTCTAATGCACATCTACAGTCTGTACTACTGCTCATCTACGGTATGTTCTACTGCAGGTCTACAGTCTGTTCTAATAAACGTCTACAGTCTGTTCTACTGCACATCTACAGTCTGTACTACTGCACTTCTACAGTCTGTTCTAATGCTCGTCTACAGTCTGTATTACTGCACCTCTACAGTCTGTTCTAAAGCATATCTAGAGTGTTTTCCAATACTCATATTTAGTGTGTTCTAATGCTCATCTGCTGTCTGAACTACTGCACCTCTTTAGTCTGTTCTAAAGTATGTCTAGAGTGTTTCTAAAACTCAAATACAGTCTCTTCTAATGCTCGTCTACAGTCTGAACTACTGTACCTCTACAGTCTGTTCTAAAGCATGTCTAGAGTGTTTTCTAATACACATATACAGTCTGTTCTAATGCTCATCTACAGTCTGTACTACTGCATCTCTACAGTCTAATCTTCTGCACATTGTCAGTCTGTTCTACTGGACGTTTACAGTCTGTTCTAATTATCGTCTACAGTCAGTTCTAAAGCCAATCTATAGTCTGTACTACTGCTGCTCTGAAGTATGTTCAACTGCACGTCTACAGTATCTTTAACTGCACCTTTACAGTGTGTTCTATTGTACGTCTACAGTCTTTTCTACTGCACGATTATAGTCTGTTTTAATAAACGTCTACAGTCTCTTCTAATGCACATCTACAGTCTGTTCTACTGGATGTCTACAGTCTGTTCTAATAATTGTCAACATTCTGTACTACTGCACCTCTACAGTCTCTTCTACTGCACATCTACAGTGTCTTCTAATGCTCGTGTAAAGTCTCAACTACTGCATCTCTACAGTCTATTCTTCTGCACATCGTCAGTCTATTCTACTGCACATCTACAGTCTGTTCTAATGCACATATACAGTCTGTTCTAATGCAAGACTGCAGTCTGTACTACTGCTCATCTACACTCTGTTCTACTGCACATCTACAGTCTGTTCTAATAAACGTCTACAGTTTGTTCTACTGCACATCTACCATAGATAGTAAATAAAAATGGATGTAATCTGCCCATTGGTCCCCTATTTACTGATATGACTCTAATTCATGGGCAAAAAAATGGCGATTACATCCGGACATTTCAGACTCCTTCGTCAGAGGATGTTACTAAAATGGGCAAAGGGAGTGTTGCATCGCAAGCGCGTGCGTGGTAATTACGCCCACTCCGCGGTAGCGAGGCTAAGGCTAATGCTAACCTGTTGCTAACACCAGGCTAACGCAAGTGGAGCTCTCCCGTTCCAGCTACATTTTTTTTTCACAGTGGGATTTTCCGCCCCTCTTGTTGCCATCGTTGGACTGCGTCGATAGTAAGTGGACTTCATGACTTTGACTGCATTTATCAACTAATTTGAAATTAACTCTAATGGCTGTTAAAACTTTTTTATTCTTTATGATAATTTTATTAGACGTTTTACTTGTAAGACCACTAAAGAAAGCAAAGACTTCAAACGTATAAATACGTTTATTCTTACTTCTGTTTTTTGTGCATGTTTTGGGGATTAAGCTATAATATTGAAAGATTGTTATCTGTCACATACTTTTTCTAAATAGAGTTAAAACATTTATTAAATGTACAGAAAGAACCTGTAGATTATGCAATTAAAGTCATAATATTATAAATACTTCTAAATTAAAATAAAATGATTTTAGATTCATGAACACACAATGTTTCTCTCTATAATATGTTATATAGTTAATATTTTATAAGCTATAATATAGCATACTAATGTAACTTTTTCTATTGTAGTTAAAAAGATGTAAAACATCACTTCTCACATTGCTCACTCCCAAGAACCCATTGCCCAGACAAGTAAGTGCAGTTACATGTTACTTGGGAGACTATATTTTACTTAGTTACAGACACGTTATGCATAACTCTCTTGTAGTTTTCAAGATGGACCTGCCTCTGCTCCCCTCCTTCTGCCTTCTTCACCTGGAAAGCAGAACTTCCAAGAACATGCTGCACAGACAAGTAAGTCCAATTATGGCTGCATATTTAACCTTTTTTTAATTATTATTTTTTTAACGACTCAATTGTAACTTTTTTCACATTAATTTATGCATTCTTTTCACATCTAGAAACTGTGTGGATCATTGGTGACAGCCATGTCGGTGTGGAGCTCAGAGAGCTGCAAATACAACACTTAGCCACCTCAGCCATCCACATGCCCGGGTTTGCTGGTTTGGCCTTCGTTAGAGGGCTCCTGTCCTTTTGAGGGCACGTTGCAAAGAAGATCAGTGCCGGAGGTCCTCATGATTCACTGTGCTGGGAATGACCTGAGCATTTTGTCCAGTGTCAAGGGTGAAGGTGGAAATAGCGAGGATGGGATGAGGAGTTTAAAATGACTGCTGCAGGACGGGACCCTGTGGAAAGTCAGAAAAACTAAAATAAAAATCACACAAAACTATTTCAAGTTGGGCTGTCTTGGTTGAAAGCCCACACACCACGACTGGTACACAACACGATGTTAACACAATGTCAGTTAACATGTTGTGTCCACAGTCAACTTGACACCACAAAAGTAATAGTAATCTATGGCCGCGTCCCACGCAGGAAGTATAACGAGTGCATCTCAATAGAAAAATACTAACTAATTGGTAAACTAAAAAGATTAGAAAAACAGCTTTCAGTCAGTCTGCCTTTTCTGTTCGAGCTTCTAAACAATTAAACATTATTCCAAATACCATCAGAGAAATTAATTTAAGTGGATTATTTTACTCTCTTTTTAAAATGTGTCTCTTCAGATCAGACTTGTCAGTATTATAACCCTCTGTGCCCTGCTGTTTTAACTTCTGTTTCTCTTTGTTTAATAAGATGTCTGTAGTGTAATGCACCTGATGCATGATTTCTATTTGTCCTTTTAATATTGTTATTAATGATGTTAAAGCTGCTGCTCGCTTGTGACTAAAATTCTACTACACCTACAACTACAGTTCTACAATAACCCATGTGGACTAATGTTACTCTGACATATTATACAGTTGGTCAGTATGTACTGTCTTGTAATAAAGATAACACATAAAGTTTTGGGTACCCTCAAATCAGTGCAGAAGCAATCCGTCTCAAAGTGTTGACTGCACGACCAACTGGAAGAGGTAGGAGTCCAGTTCTGTCTCCTCATCTTCAACACCCACTGGTCCAGTCTGTCTAAATCACCGAGAGGAAAACTTAAACAAACAAACAAACAAAAACTAGTTAACACATTAATTTAAGTGGATTATTTTAGTCTCTTTTAAAAATGTGTCTATTCAGTTCAAACTTGTCAGTATTATAACCCTCTGTGCCCTGATGTTTTAACAACTTCTGTTTCTCTTTGCTTAATAAGATGTCTGTAGTGTAACTAATGACTAATTCAAAACACATCTATTCAGACTGGCCTACTCACTCCCACCATAACTGCACTGTTCTGTCATCAACAAATACGTTTTTATTTGTTGCTTTTAATTGTTGTCCTTGAGTATTTGAATTATGTGTAATTGATATGTAAAGCGTCTTTGCGTCCCCAGAAAAGCACTATATAAAATTGATGTAATAATAATAATAATAATAATGTGCTATTGTGTTTTTACTATTGGTATAAGGCGACATCGAGTGTCCAGAAAAGCGCATTATAAATAAAATATAATAGAATTATTATTAATGCATGTTGTCTATTTGTCCTTTTAATATTGACAGTGTGTTTTATTTGTGCTCCTAATGGCCTGAATGTTATTAATGATGTTTCTGATAAAGCTGCTGATTGCTTGTGACTCACTGTGCAGTTCTACAATAATCCATGTGGACTAATGTTACTCTGGCATATTAGACAGTTGTGCTATTGGTCAGTATGTACTGTCCTTGTAATAAAGATGACACATAAAGTTTTAGGTACCCTCAAATCAGTGCAGAAGCTATCCCTCTCAAAGTGTTGACTGCACAACTGCCTGGAAGAGGTAGGAGTCCAGTTCTGTCTCCTCATCTTCAACACCCACTGGTCCAGTCTGTCTGGATCACCTAGAGGAAAACTTAAAAAATACAGAAACACATTAGGTGCTATTATAACCTTAAAAGGTTACCAAACTAGTACAGTACATATAGTGTTACAATAACAATTGCATGGCAGGGTTAGGGTAGATAACAACAGGCTTCACATAAGATCATGGTCATAAGCTTGTAATAATTTATATTTCAGATTTATAAATATTAAAATAGTAGTTTATACCTTAGATGTATTGAACAGCACTAGGTTCTAGGTACAGTTGTCATACTTTATAAAACACTCTAGAAGGCAGTTAAATATAAGAGCAACAGAGACACCTTCTACATGTCCCAAACGGAGCTAATACACATAACGCTAGTGCAATCTTATGTGCAATAACGATTTCATAGAAAAAAATGGATAACTTTTTTTTTGCGAGATAATCTTACATTATCTTAACACATAATGATAGCACGTTATTTTCAAAAGTCATTAGCGGTGGGCTTCAGAACATTGACGGTAGCCTACCGGAGCGTATTTTCTACAGTCATTGTGTAGAGCACCCGGTGAATAATACAGTTATATCACGTAGCGCTCATTTGCCCGTTATATGTCAAAGCCATAACATGCTTAAGCCGATCACGAAATATTACAGCTGAAATGAATAAATATATTGTTTTGCTGTTAAACTTGTTTAATAACCATGTTCGTAATGCAAATAGTGTTTTTGAGCCTTGATATATTGTATATCTGGATCTATATTTTTAAAGCATAAAGCAAAGCCAGTAAAAATAAATTTTAAATTCTACCTTAATAATATTATAATTAACATCAAATTCTAAATTACCGTACTGGATGTAATTTTGATGGGTTAAAGTTGTTAGCTCGGCTAAATAGCTAAGTAATGCTATATATTTAGCCGTGTAAGAGCCCTCAAAACCATCCATAAAACCAAGAAAATAGTATTACTCACCGAAAAACTGAAGACCACACTTCTTGGGGGGTCTGTTAGTACAGCCAACAGCACAGGAAGCCATTTACACAACTTTCTTCTTAAATACTCAGAGAACAGCCGACGGTAAAGAAGCCTGACACACTGATCCTAACATGCGCCAAGCCAGCAAGTATCACGAAGGAGCTAACTAGCCACTTGTTAGCCAGCTAGCCACACGGCGTGCGCGAGGCTCGGTGATTGACACATGCGAGTCAAGATAACCACACCCACAATTATGCACAAAACTAAACTTTTCAGATAGCGTAAGCGGACGTAATAATAAAAAATCACCCCCAGAGTTGTCACATGGTAAAAACTTAGCTCTAGAGACAGGTGCCATCTTTTGTACCAGGCTGTAAATGTGTTTTTTACACCCGTAAAGTCGCCATTGGGTTTCTCCTTATATTTCCGCTTTTGGAGCCTGCCCTCTGGTGGACGGCGGTATATTGCCGTATTTCGAGGTATTTTGACGTATGGCGGCGCCCTTACGCAGGGACCGTTTAGGAGGTTCCATCTGAGACGCTTGACATCTACAGGCTCTAATACTGCACTTCTAAAGTCTGTTCTAATGCTCATCTAGAGTCTGTTCTAATGCACTTCTACAGTCTGTTCTAATGAAAGTCTACAGTCTGTACTACTGCTCATCTACAGTCTGTTCTACTGCACGTCTACAGTCTGTACAACTGCACCTCTACAGTCTGTTCTACTGCATGTCTACAGTCTGTTCTAATGCCAGTTTACAGTCTGTACTACTGCTCCACTGCAGTTTATTCTACTGCACGTCTACAGTCTGTTTTACTCCACATCTACAGTCTGTTCTAATGCACATTTACAGTCTGTTCTAATGCAAGTCTACAGTCTGTTCTACTGCACGTCTACAGTCTGTTATACTGCACATCTACAGTCTGTTCTAATGCACATCTACAGTCTGTTCTATTGCAAGTCTACAGTCTGTACTACTGCTCATCTACAGTCTCTTCTACTGCATGACTACAGTCTGTTTAACTGCACCACAACAGTCTGTTCTAATGCCAGTTTACAATCTGTACCTCTGCTCTACTGCAGTCTGTTCTACTGCACGACTACAGTCTGTTTTACTGCACATATACAGTCTCTACTACTGTACTTCTAAAGTCAGTTCTAATGCACATCTACAGTCTGTACTACTGCTCATCTACGGTATGTTCTACTGCAGGTCTACAGTCTGTTCTAATAAACGTCTTTAGTCTCTTCTAATGCACATCTACAGTCTGTTCTACTGCAGGTCTACAGTTTGTTCTAATAAACGTCTACATCCTATTCTACTGCACATCTACAGTCTGTACTACTGCACTTCTACAGTCTGTATAATGCTCGTTTGCAGTCTGTATTACTGCACCTCAACAGTCTGTTCTAAAGCATGTCTAGTAATTTCTAATACTCATATACAGTCTTTTCTAATGCTCGTCTACAGTCTGAATTACTGCACCGCTAGAGTCTGTTCTAAAGCATGTCTACAGTGTTTTCTAATACTTATATACAGTCTGTTCTATTGCTCATCTACAGTTTGTACTACTGCACCTCTAGAGTCTATTCTTATGCACATTACCAGTCTGTTCTACTGGACGTTTACAGTCATTTCTAATGCTCGTCTACAGTCTGTCTAAAACCAATCTAGAGTCTGTACTACTGCTGCTCTTAACTTTGTTCAAATGCACCTCTACAGTCTCTTCTATTGTATGTCTACAGTCTGTTCTATTGCACATCTACAGTCTGTTCTAATGCAAGTCTACAGTCTGTACTACTGCACCTATACATTCTGTTCTAAAGCATGTCTACAGTCTATTCTAATACTCATATACAGTCTGTTCTAATGCTCGTCTACAGTTTGTACTAATGCACGTTTAAAGTCTATTCTTCTGCAGCATCGTTAGTCTGTTCTACTGCACATCTATAGTCTGTTCTATTGCTTGAATACAGTCTGTTCAATGCCCAATAACAGTCCTTACTACTCTACCTCTACAGTTTGTTCTACTTCTCCTCTATAGTCTCTTTTACTGCACGTCTACAGTCTGTTCTAATGCCAATCTAGAGTCTGTACTACTGTTGCTCTGCAGTCTGTTCTACTGCAAGTTTACAATTTGTTCTATTGGACATCTACAGTCTGTTCTACTGCTCGTCTACAGTCTGTTCTACTGCACGACTATTGTCTGTTTTAATAATTGTCTACAGTCTCTTTTAATGCACATCTACAGTCTGTTCTAATGCACATCTACAATCTGTTCTTATAGACGTCTACAGTCTTTTCTAATGCCAGTTTACAGTCTTTACTACTGCTCTACTGCAGTTTATTTTACTGCACGTCTACAGTCTGTTTTACTGCACATCTACAATCTGTTCTAATTATTAGTCTGTTCTACTGGACTTTACAGTCTGTTCTAATGCTCGTCCACCGTCTGTTCTAATGCAGGTCTTTAGTGTGTTCTACTGCTCGTCTACAGTCTGTTCTATTGTACGTCTACAGTCTGTTCCAATGCACATCTACAGTCTGTTCAACTGCACGTCTACTGTCAGTTCAACTGCATCTCAACAGTCTGTTCTAATGCCAGTTTACAGTCTGTACCTCTGCTCTACTGCAGTCTGTTCTACTGCACGTTTACAGTCTGTTTTACTGCACATCTACTGTTATGTCAATTCAAGGTACAAGTTGTCCTGAGCACTCAGCCTATTTTTACTCAGATTACTAAGAGCACTCCCAAACTGCAGGGGGCAACCACGCATCAAAAAGGTTATGGAACCAACTTCCAGGAAGTGCTCTTGGGACCATAATTACCAGCGCGCACACACAGAGTGCATGGCAGTTGAAATGTTTGGTAAAAGCTCAGTTGGATATCTCACTTGTTCCTGAGGAAAAAGAAACTTTGACCACAGCTCCTGATTATCCAAGGACACAACTGGTAGGACAAAAGTGGACTGTGATTGTTTGTGTTGAGTTAAGACTTTTGTATGATTTTGTTTGCTTGGTTGTAATGTCCAATTTAAATCAAACAGTGAATACTTTATGTGAACATTACTCTAAGCATGTGTATTGTTTAAATTATATAAGTTTAATTAGAGACCATAGGTTAATTTAAATGACTGTTTGGTTTGACATTTACTATTTGAGGAAGTGTTATTGAGTTATTTGTGATTTATTTGCAACTAATTTCTGCTTTGGTTTGTGTATTTTAAAGGTTATCAACCTATTCTGTTCCACCCCGATCATCTTTAGGAAAATGAAAGAGAAAAGAAAGAACAGTTTTGAGTTGTCCTTTGCATTCATCAGAGATAAAGCAGTTTTCAAGTTTGGGCAGAGCTGTAGTCAGTTAAAAAACACACAGAACTTGACATCTACAGTCTGTTCTAATGCAAGTCTACAGTCTGTACTACTGCTCATCTACAGTTTGTTTTACTGCACATCTACAGTCTGTACAACTGCACCTCTACAGTCTGTTCTAATGCCAGTTTACAGTCTGTACTATTGCTCTAATGCAGTCTGTTCTACTGCATAACTACGGTCTGTTTTACTGCACATATACAGTCTGTTCTAATGCACATCTACAGTCTTTTCTAATGCATGTCTACAGTCTGTTCTACTGCATGTTTACAGTCTGTTCTACAGCGTGTCTTCAGTCTGTTCTACTGCACGTCTTCAGTCTGATCTATTTGATCTATATATATACATTTACTGTCTGTTCCTATGCAAGTATACAGTCTGTACTACTGCTCAACTACAGTCTGTTCTACTGCACGTCTACAGTCTGTTCTACTGCACCTCTACAGTCTGTCGTAAAGCATTTCTATTAGTATTTTCTTATACTCATATACAGTCTGTTCTAATGCTCATCTACAGTCAACTACTGCACCTCTACAGTCTGTTGTAAAGCATGTCTACAATGTTTTCTAATACTCATATACAGTCTGTTCTAATGCTCGTCTACAGTCTGTACTACTGCACCACTACAGTCTATTCTTCTGCACATCGTCAGTCTGTTCTACTGGACGTTTACAGTCTGTTCTAATGCTCGTCTACAGTCTTTTCTACTGCACGTCTTCTGTCTGTTCTAATAATTGTCTACATTCTGTACTACTGCTTCTTACAGTCTATACTACTGCAGATCTACAATCTGTTCTATTGCTTGTCTACAGTCTGTTCTAATCCCCAATAAAAGTCTTTACTACTCCACCTCTACAGTCTGTTCTACTGCATGTCTACAGTCTGTTCTAATAATGGTCTACAGTCTCTTCTACTGCACATCTACAGTCTGTTCTAATGCATGTCTATAGTCTGTTTAAATGTTCGTCCACAGTCTGTTCTAATGCAGTCCGTCGACCACACATCTATAGTCTGTTCTATTGCTCGAATATCGTCTGTTCTATTACCCAATAACAGTCTTTACTACTCGACCTCTACAGTTTGTTCTACTGTTCCTCTACAGTCTGTTCTAATGCTCGTCTACAGTTTGTACAACTGCACCTCTACAGTCTGTTCTAAAGCATGTCTACAGTGTTTTCTAATACTCATCTACAGTCTGATCTAATGCTCATCTACAGTCTGTACTACTGCACCTCTAGAATCTATTATTCTGCACATTGACAGTCTGTTCTACTAGACGTTTACAGTCTATTCTAATGATCGTCTACAGTCTGTTCTACAGCCAATCTAGAGTCTGTACTACTGCTGCTCTGAAGACTGTTCAACTGCACGTCTACAGTCTGTTGAACTGCACCTCTACAGTCTGTTCTATTGTACATCTACAGTCTGTTCTAATGCACATCTACAGTCTGTTCTAATGCAAGTCGACAGTCTGAACTACTACTTGTCTAGAGTCTGTACTACTGCACCTCTACAGTCTGTTCTAAAATCATGTCTACAGTCTATTCTAATACTCATATACAGCCTGTTCTATTTCTCGTGTACAGTTTGTAGTTAAGCACCTTTAAAGTCTATTCTTCTGCAGCATCATCAGTCTGTTCTACTGCAAGTCTACAGTCTGTTCTAATAATTGTCTACAGTCCGTTCTACTGCACGTCTACAGTCCTTTCTAATAATTGTCGACAGTCTATACTACTGCAGCTCTACAGTCTCTTCTACTGCACATCTACAGTCTGTTCTAATGCTCGTCTATAGTCTGAACAACTGCACCTCTACAGTCTGTTCTAAAGCGTGTCTAGAGTATTTTCTAATACTCATATATAGTCTGTTCTAATGCTAGTCTATAGTCTGAACTACTGCACCTCTACAGTCTGTTCTAAAGCATGTCTAGAGTGTTTTCTAATACTCATCTACAGTCTGATCTAATGCTCATCTACAGTCTGTACTACTGCACCTCTAGAATCTATTATTCTGCACATTGACAGTCTGTTCTACTAGAGGTTTACAGTCTATTCCAATGATCGTCTACAGTCTGTTCTACAGCCAATCTAGAGTCTGTACTACTGCTGCTCTGAAGACTGTTCAAATGCACATCTACAGTCTGTTGAACTGCACCTCTACAGTCTGTTCTATTGTACATCTACAGTCTGTTCTAATGCACATCTACAGTCTGTTCTAATGCAAGTCGACAGTCTGAACTACTACTTGTCTAGAGTCTGTACTACTGCACCTCTACAGTCTGTTCTAAAATCATGTCTACAGTCAATTCTAATACTCATATACAGCCTGTTCTATTTCTCGTGCACAGTTTGTAGTTAAGCACCATTAAAGTCTATTCTTCTGCAGCATCATCAGTCTGTTCTACTGCAAGTCTACAGTCTGTTCTAATAATTGTCTACAGTCCGTTCTACTGCACGTCTACAGTCCTTTCTAATAATTGTCGACAGTCTATACTACTGCAGCTCTACAGTCTCTTCTACTGCACATCTACAGTCTGTTCTAATGCTCGTCTATAGTCTGAACAACTGCACCTCTACAGTCTGTTCTAAAGCGTGTCTAGAGTATTTTCTAATACTCATATATAGTCTGTTCTAATGCTAGTCTATAGTCTGAACTACTGCACCTCTACAGTCTGTTCTAAAGCATGTCTAGAGTGTTTTCTAATACTCATATACAGTCTGTTCTAATGCGTTTACAGTCTGTACTAGTGCATCTCTACAGTCTATTCGTCTGCACATTGTCAGTCTGTTCTACTGGGCGTTTACAGTCTGTTCTAATGCTCGTCTACAGTCTGTTCTAAAGCCAATCTAGAGTCTGTACTACTGCTGCTCTGAAGTATGTTCAACTGCATGTCTACAGTCTCTTCAACTGCACCTCTACATTCTGTTCTATTGTACTTCTACAGTCTGTTCTACTGCACGACTATAGTCTGTTTTAATAAACGTCTACAGTCTCCTCTAATGCACATCTACAGTCTGTTCTACTGGATGTCTACAGTCTGTTCTAATAATTGTCTAGAGTCTGTTCTACTGCACGTCTACAGTCTCTTTTAATAATTGTCAACTTTCTGTACTACTGTACTTCTAAAGTCTCTTCTACTGCACATCTACAGTTTGTTCTAATGGTCGTCTAGAGTCTGTACTACTGGACCTCTACACTCTGTTCTAAAGCATGTCTACAGTCTTTTATAATACTCATGTACAGTCTGTTCTAATGCTCGTGTAAAGACTGTAGACGAGCATTAGAACAGACTGTAAACGTCCAGTAGAAGAGACTGACAATGTGCAGAAGAATAGACTCTAGAGATGCAGTAGTACAGACTGTAGACGAGCATTAGAACAGACTGTAGATGTGCATTAGAACAGACTTTAGAAGTGCAGTAGTAGAGACTGTAGATGTGTAGTATAACAGACTGTAGACGTTTATAAGAACAGATTGTAGACTTGCATTAGAACAGACTGTGGATGTGCAGTTAGAACAGACTGTAGATGTGCAGAAGAACAGACTGTAGACGTTTATTAGAACAGACTAGACCTGCAGTAGAACAGACCGTAGATGAGCAGTAAAACAGACTATAGATTTGCATTAGAACAGACTTTAGAAGTGCAGTAGTAGAGACTGTACACGTGTAGTAGAACAGACTGTAGAGGTGCAGTAGAACAGACCTTAGATGAGCAGTAGTTCCGACTGTAGACGAACATTAGAACAGACTGTATATGAGTATTAGAAAACACTCTAAACATGCTTTAGAACAGACTGTAGAGGTGCAGTAATACAGACTGTAGATGAGAATTAGAAAAGACTGTAAACGTCCAGTAGAACAGACTGACAATGTGCAGAAGAATAGACTTAGGAGATGCAGTAGTACAGACTGTAGACAAGCATTAGAACAGACTGTATCTGAGTATTAGAAAACACTCAAGACATGCTTTAGAATAGACTGTAGAACTGCAGTAGTTCAGACTGTAGACGAGCATTAGAACAGACTCTATATGAGTTTTAGAAAACACTCTAGACATGCTTTAGAACAGACTGTAGATGAGCAGTAATACAGACTGTAGACTTGCATTAGAACAGACTGTAGATGTGCAGTAGAACAGACTGTAGACGTTTATTAGAACAGACTGTAGACCTGCAAAAGAACAGACCGTAGATGAGTAGTAAAACAGACTATAGACTTGCATTAGAACAGACTGTAAAACTGACTGTAGACGAGCATTAGAACAGACTGTAAACATCCAGTAGAACAGACTGACAATGTGCAAAAGAATAGACTGTAGAAATGCAGTAGTACAGACTGTAGACGAGCATTAAAAGAGAGTGTAGATGTGCATTAGAACAGACTTTAGAAGTGCAGATGAGCAGCTGTACAGACTGTAGACTTTCATTAGAACATACAGTAGATGTCCATTAGAATAGACTGTAGATGTGCAGTAGAACAGTCTGACGAGGTGCAGAAGAATAGACTGAAGAGTTGCAGTAGTTGAGACTTTACACGAGGATTAGAACAGACTGTACATGACTATTAGAAAAGACTGTAGACATGCTTTAGAACAGACTTTAGAGCAGCAGTAGTACAGACTCTAGATTGGCTTTAGAACAGACTGTAGATGAGCTTTAGAACAGACTGTAGAGGTGCAGTAGTTCAGACTGTAGATGAGCATTAGAACAGACTCTATATGAGTATTAGAAAACACTCTAGACATGCTTTAGAACAGGCAGTAGAGGTGCAGTTGTACAGACTGTAGACGAGCATTAAAACAGACTGTATATTAGTATTAGAAAACACTCTAGACATGCTTTAGTACAAACTGTAGATGTGCAGTAGTACAGACTGTAGACGTTTTTTAGAACAGACTGTAGACTTGCAGTAGAACAAACTGTAGATGAGCAGTAGTACAGACTGGAGAATTCCATTAGAACAGATTGTAGATGTGCATTAGAACAAACTGTAGATGTGCAAAAGAATAGACTGTAGAGGGCAGTAGTTGAGAATTTACAGGAGCATTAGAACAGACTGTACATGAGTATTAGAAAAGACTGTAGACATGTTTTAGAACAGACTGTAGAGTTCCAGTAGTACAGACTCTAGACGACCATTAGAACAAACTGTAGATGTGCAGTAGAAGAGACTGTAGACAATTATTATCTATTAACAATAGAAAAGACTGTAGAGGTGCAGTTGAACAGACTGTAGATGTGTAGTTGAATAGACTTCAGAGCAGAAGTAGAACAGACTCTAGATTGGCTTTGGAACAGACTGTAGACGAGCATTAGAACAAACAGTAAACAACCTGTAGAACAGACAGAGAATGTGCAGAAGAATAGACTCTAGAGGTGCAGTAGTACAGACTGTAGATGAGGATTAGAACAGACTGTATATGAGTATTAGAAAACACTGTAGATATGCTTTAGAACAGACTGTAGAGTTGCAGTAGTTCAGACTGTAGACGAGCATTAGAAGAGACTGTATATGAGTATTAGAAAACACTGTAGACATGCTTTAGAACAGATTGTAGAGGTGCAGTAGTTCAGACTGTAGACGAGCATTAGAACAGACTGTATATGAGTATTAAAAAACACTCTAGACATGCTTTAGAACAGACTGTAGATATACAGTAGTACAGACTAGAGACTTGCATTAGAACAGACTGTAGATGTGCATTAGAACATACTTTAGAAGTGCAGTAGTAGAGACTGTAGATGTGTAGTAGAACAGACTGTAGACGTTTATCAGAACAGACTGTAGACATGCATTAGAACAGACTGTAGATGAGCAGTAGTACAGACTGTAGACTTGCATTAGAACAGACTGTAGATGTGCATTAGAAAAGACTGTAGACGTTTTTTAAAACAGACTGTTTCATTGTTTATTCATGGGCCAAAGTACTGAAGAAAGTGGGTGTATTGATCCTATTTTATTGACAAAATGTTTTGTAAAAAAAGAGTATCTTTTTTATAGCATAACACACAATGTTCAGTCTTTTTTTAATTTTTGCGAATTTAAAAACTTTCTGTGTGAGCCTGATGGGAATGGAAGTTTTAATCTAAATATTCTCTAAAGTGAATATGAATGAAAATAAAGGTGGAATTGATAAATGGAGGAGATTTGGCAAGAAAAAAAAAATAAGATTTTTTTTTTGAGGTTGTAAATATTTATGTAAAAAAACCCACTTGTTATTTCTTCTCTGGTCTCTCTGTGGCCTCTGCCTCCTCTTGTCTCTTTGTGGCTTCTGCCTTCTCTGGTCTCTCTGCCTCCTCTGGTCTCTCTCTGGCATCTGCCTTTTCTGGTCTTTCTGCCTCCTCTGCATCCTCTCATCTCTCTGCCTCCTCTGGTATCTTAGTCTTTCTGTCTCTTCTGAACTCTCGGTGGCCTCTGCCTCCTCTGGTCTCTCTGCCCCGTTGCCTCCTCTGGTCTCTCTGTGGCCTATGCCTCCTCTGGTTTCTCTGCGGCCTATGCCTCCTCTGGTCTCTCTGTGAACTCTGCCTCCTCTACTCTCTCTAACTCCACTGGTCTCTCTCTGGACTATGCCTCCTCTGGATTCTCTATGGCCTCTGCCTCCTCTGGTCTCTCTGTCTCCTCTGCATCCTCTCGTCTCTCTGCCTCCTCTGGTCTCTCTGTCTTTATGCCTCCTCTGAACTCTCGGTGGCCTCTGCCCCCTCTTGTCTCACTGTGGCCTCTGCCTTCTCTGGTCTCTCTGCCTCTTCTGGTCTCTCTGTGGCCGCTGCCTCCTCGTGTCTCTCTGTGGAATCTGCCTTTTCTGGTCTCTCTGCCTCCTCTGCCTCCTCTGATCTTTCTGTGGCCTCTGCCTCCTCTGGTCTCTCTGCCTCCTATGCTTTCTCTCATCTCTCTGTGGCCTCTGCCTCCCCTGGTCACTCTGTCTCCTCTGCCTCCTCTGGTCTCTCTGCCTCCTCTGCCTCCTCTGGTCTCTCTGCCTCCTCTGCCTCCTCTGATCTTTCTGTGGCCTCTGCCTCCTCTGGTCTCTCTGCCTCCTATGCTTTCTCTCATCTCTCTGTGGCCTCTGCCTCCCCTGGTCACTCTGTCTCCTCTGCATCTTCTGGTCTCTCTGCCTCCTCTGCCTCCTCTGGTCTCTCTGTGGCCACTGCCTCCTCTGGTCTCTCTGTGTCCTCTGCCTCCTCTGTTTTTTTCTGTCTCCTTTGCCTCCACTGGTCTCTCTGTGGCATCTGCCTCCACTGGTCTCTCTGTGGCCTCTGCCTCCTCTAGTCTCTCTGCCTTCTCTGCCTCCTCTGGTCTCTCTGTGGCCTCTGCCTCCACTGGTCTCTCTGTGGCCTCTGCCTCCACTGGTCTCTCTGTGACCTATGCCTCCACTGGTCTCTCTCTGGCCTCTGCCTCCTCTGGTCTCTCTGTCTCCTTTGCCTCCTCTGGTCTCTCTGTGGCCGCTGCCTCCTCTGGTCTCTCTGTGGCATCTGCCTTTTCTGGTCTCTCTGCCTCATCTGCCTCCTCTGGTTTCTCTGTGGCCTCTGCCTCCTCTGGACTCTCTGCCTCCTCTGGTCTCTCTGTGGCCTATTGTTATAGGAATATTTTATATCCTTATATTTAACCAGAGAGACACGGAGACCGATTATAATTTAACAAGCAATGGCCAAGTTTTAATCCTTGCAAGGATGAGCAAAGCAGACACAGTTACAACGGAAGGTTTGCTTAAAGATGTAAACATGACATGGGATTATATACAACACCGTGACGTCCTTGGTGAGAGGCGTTCACAATGGTCCAGGAGAAAGAGTCCCGTGACAAGCCATGTCTCAGTCTTGTTATGTCTACTTCCTGCTTGGATTAGAGCGAAGGACATGACATGAATTTGACATGACCTGAGGAGAACTATAAGCCCCCAGTAACTCTAAACATAGGAATTAAAATTATTATAACATTCCCCCCTCTTTATGCTGATAACAATTAGCATAAACAATCTACTAGCTTGAGTGTGAGTTGTTTACTTTTGACAAAGCGAAAACCCAGCAGGGCATCAGAGCTATAACTGGCTTGTTTACTAAGTTGCTCATAATGCCAAATAAGGATTCTCAAACAACACCAGCTGATTCTGCCAGGTTTTGAGCCAAGGACCTTTCGCATGTTAAGTGAATGTGATAACCACTACACTACAGAAACTGCAGGCACTGAGCCAGGGCTCGTGACATTTGCAAAAATGCCAATACATCTCATACTGAAAATAAGTGGGATCACTGTGGATTATAACTCCGTGCATTTAAATCATATGTGTTTTAGGTTCATTGCTTCTTTACTTTTATGATTTTCAATAATTGCAAGTCTATTGCGCAACATGTCAAAGAAGTCCTTCAGAAAAAATGTTGAAATATTCCCAATCAGCAGGTTTCAGAATAGTAACAGAACTCCCCGTCGTGGTATCGAACCCCAGTTTTCCGCATGACAAGCAGAGATACTGGCCACTATACTAACTAGGACTGAATAGCACCACCTGGCAGTTGTGAAGAATGAGCAAGAAAGTCATAGAAAAGAAATCAAGACTACACTTCTGTAGTGTATATAGGTATAATTAATTTATAATTAATATGAATAATAATTATGGAAATTAATAATTAATATTTTTATATCAAAATGTTAATTTCTTTCGGGGCACCACCCTAGTTTTAACAGTTCTAAGGAAACTGGTCAGTATAGTCTCATTAATCTTGAAGGAAGTAAATTCTACTCGTTTTCGACACAAATCTAAATTAAACAATGAAACAAGAATGTCTTTTGGGGGTTTTATTAAAGATTATACAAGGTTAAACAATGAATAATGAAAGGGGAAATGACACAAAGGAATAATTAGGGACAAATGATGAGGGTAATTAACACAAAACATTGATTGACAAAGAAACAATGGTTTACTTGTTAGAACCTTTGGTGGAGTAAAGTAGTTTTAACCATTGTTTTTTCTATTTACTCTGAGTTGTTACGGAGGGAAAAGGGGACGGTTAGACGGCTTAATTAAAAGGACTATTGGCGGCCTTTTGAATGGTGTATGGGAAGAGGGTTTTGCTGGGCTGACTGTGGGACAATTTACAGTTATAACGCCAAAATACCAGTGTCACGTGTTCACTCACTCTGTCGTTTGGTGGGTAGGTACCAGCGATGCAGTTTCAATAAGTTCTAAAGTGATGCTTCAAAATCCCTGGGATTCGCAGCTGGTTTCCGGCAGCAGAGGGGTCACATGTACACAGGCTGAAGGTAGCACCTTTAGCCAACCAAAGGGCATTTTGTGATTGTCCGTGAGGTAAAGGAGACTTTACCAGCAGTCAATATGAGAGTCTTTAAAACTGAAATCCGCTGAAAGACTTGAAAGGTGTCTTTTGGATTTAACAAAAATCTCCTCTCTTCATGAAGTCGTCTTTTAAAAACTACAAAGTTACTTCTGCGAGGAAGTGATGTAGTTTGGCTGGAAAGTCTTTTCAAAACAAAATCGATGCGTTGAGTCTTTAAAAAGATGAAAAAATCACGTTTGCACGGTGTGTGCTGCGGGCTAGAAGACTTGAAAGTTACGAAAGTAAAAGAAGAGAGAGCTTAAATTAAAAGTGGGTAAAAGCAAAGAGTTAAGCTTAAGAAAGCGGGTAAAACCAAAAAGAGCAAGGGCCTTGAGAGAGAGTGTTTTCCGGTTTGCAGAATCTTTTGTAAGAGACGCAAAAGGGGCGTGTTTACTAGTTTTGGTCAAAAGGGGGAGTTTACGAAAGTTTGGGCTTTCGGGATAACTTCTCTATTCCACCAAATAAAAGGAATTAAACACATTTTAAAACCATATTGATTCGGCATTGTATCATAAGTGCATAGGAAATGTTTTACAAATTTTTAAAGACCAAACACATATTACATTATTTGTAATTTAACTGAAAACAATGTAATAATTTGTTTTATTGTACAATCCAACTGTGAAAGATAAGGCAGAATAACTTCTTAATGTTTCGATGTCCATCTCTGGAGCCTGTAAATGGGAATATGAATGGAACATTCCACATGATAACATTAATATACACTTGGCACAGGATACAACATTGTCTTTGTTTCGAAGCAGAGTCATTACTCTGCTCGACCAAAAGAAGGCAGTGTTCGATCATTTTATACTGAAACATCCTAAAACAAAGGCATTCCTTTCTCAGGTCTGGTGCGTGTATCTCAATACACACTCGTAAATTCAGGGCTTAGCGTGTCAGTTTTTAGAGCTAGCAAGTCTGTTCGGGTCTGAGATAACACCTCCATGTCCTTTGAAGTGTTGAAAAACAAAGCTGTAAATATTGTTTCCTCCTCGTGGTTTGTCTCTTAACACAACACCCGGAACATCTGCTGCAGATTAGCAGAGAGTTGCTAATGAAATTTCTTTCAGTTTTCCTCAGTCTGAATAAACATTTGGAAGGGTCTGGAAGGGTCGGTAAAGAGTCAAATGTGTAAATCAGTAAAACTTTGAAGGGTGTTGGTTCCAGGTACGAAAGGGTTCACTACAGTCCCCCCTTTCAACAGAAGGCAGGTTCCAATGCTTTGTGTCGACTCCATCCTTGAAGAACCAGGAAGCAAGCCACAAGTTAAAGACACAGAGTTTGGCGTTATAACATGTGTAATAATGGGAGCATGCTTAGGGAAAGTATATTTAAGTGTAAAAGGTTTTTCACTTGGGTGTCATTAAGTCGTTTGCTACGGAGGTTGATTAAGTTTATCACTTAAAAAGGTGGACTTAATGGAAATAAAGGAACGATAGAGTTGTTTCATTTTAATGGGCTTAGAGTTTATTAAATTGTTGATAATAAAAGAACACACATTAAATGATCATAACTTTTGAGGGACTTTGCATGCATTTTAGGGACAAGGGTAGGCATAAAGTTACATGAGGTATATAACGGTTATAGTTAAACATACAGGTAACATATTACACTAAGGCGAATCTGTCAACACCAGCAGGGCTGGGGTTGGGTCGGATTCGTCTGGGGCAGAGAGACCATCGCTCAATGTATAGACCTCAGGTGGCATGGTAGGATTTTCTCTGTTTGCCAGACGGCGACTTACGATTCATGCAACGCCCTGAGTACAGTGGTTTAAACGGGTTTTAAGGCGTTTTACCCTTCTAAGAAGCACGATGGTTATAATGATGGCCATGAAGTAACCTATTCCTACTGTGGCTGCAAGAACAGTGTCGGGAGTTGACCAGGCATACATAGGTTGAATAGGGGCTTGTTGTTTTTGCTCTATTTCCTTTAACACGTTATCTAAGTGTGCAAGATCGATGGTTCTGCTACCTTCAAACTGGATTTGATTGAATGTAGCAGGGTGTAATTCGAGAGGATGGGTTGAAAATAATATTTCTGATATTTCACTCTCGTATTGGTCAGCGTTAAGGTGGTATAAGGCGACGTCCCCAATGTGAAGGATTGCATTCGGGGGTACATCTACCCAGAAAGTTTGGTCGGCCAAGTTAATACGGGATGAGGTGTCGTGCTGATCGTAAGTCAGCTGGAAGAGGGGTCTTTACTAGCCAGCGGTTACCGATGATCTCTGCTTGAGTGACGGTAACTTGGTGGCGAACCATGATTGTTGTGGGACACCTGGCTTGAGGGCTCATAGGCTTAAGGCCACAGATCCCGTTCGTGTTGTCCTGGACAAAGGGTTTACTGGGACATAGGTAGTGTATGTCCTTGGTTAGGGTGCACATGCGTAAATTAGGGGCCAGGTACAAATCTGGATTGGCATCATGGTATGCCACTACTGAAGGAGTGTGCACTTTAACGCGCGTGTTTCCGTGCCAGGACCCAACTTTACGACGTCTTTAAGGCGATAGATGTTCTGGGCTTCAATGATAGGCAGATTTAGAATAAAAGTCTCTTCCCGGAACTCTGGGTTGACGTAAATGGGTACGGCACTACCTAAAGTGTATGCTAAATGGGCCTGAAGTGGGCTTACAAGATCTCTAGTGGCGGTTCCAAGGAGGGATTGTACTAGTGACAGAGGGATAAGGTACGGGGGAATTCTACCCGTGGCTAAGCTGTCCACTGAAGAGCCGATGTCTCGGAGCATGTCGTTCATTAGCGTGGTGACTACTTGTGCTTGTACATAGTTGACCTGGAAGAGGGTCATAAGCGAGTTTACAGCTAGGAGGGTTTTGTTCAGAGCTTCACTGTGTGTGTTTACCACCAACACAGTCTCCTTCAACGTTTTCCCTACCGTTTGGAGTTGCTGTTGTTGCTGAATGATCTGCGCTCTAATGTGAGGGATTTCAGCCTGTAATTCTGAGACTTGTCTCTTGATTGTGGAAATGCTAACCGTATTGACTGTGGACAACCCGAGGTTAAACAAGGTACCCACAGCAGCCGCTACAACAAGAAGTCCTCCTACAAACCGTTTAGACCATTGGTTAGCTCCAGTGAGTTCAGCCTGAGTAATTGTAAAATTCTCAAGCTGGTTAAGCTTGTGGGAAATATCAGTTTCAGAGTGGTTGAGAATAGAGGTGGTCCAGCTAGCGCCGGCCCAACTGGTGAGACCATGATTGGCTCAGACGTGTTTCCGGTACACGTTGGTTGTGTTTAACTTGACAAAAACCCTTTGGGTATGCAGTCGACAGTTTGTGATCAACAGTCCGGGTTGGTACTTTAAAACGATCCCGGCTGTTGGTCCGGGCTCGATAACATCTGGGGATCCCATGCCCATAAGGCTGGTGATCAGGAGGAGTATCGTCCACATCAACCTGGTGAGAAAGAGAGGACTTTTTAGCAATTGTTTCATTGACAGCAAAAACCGGAGTTATCAGTTACAGATATTGAATTACTCACAGTTAACACTGAAAGGTGAAAAGCGTTAGGAGATCAGAGTTAGAGGTTAATTGTTAGTAGTTACTGCGAGCTAAGGGATCTGTTTAAGACTACTTGGGAGCGTGAACATCCCTTGTAGATCCCATGGGGGTTTTGTGCAACTTTATCTGGTTGCGGTGTATCCACTTGAGAGTGGGTCCCTTCCTCCCTTTGGTGATCTTTATCTGATACACCACTGGGTATAGTTTGTTGACAATGGTGTATGGTCCCGCCCAACGCGGGAGGAATTTCCGCATCAGTCGGTTGGTACCACCTCTTGTAGTATCAGATGCAGGTCTGATAGCAGTCCTGCTATCAGGCGTGCAGGCAGGGGGAAGCCTTCGGTTGTCCGCTCCTGTCCGCGGTCACCCCCTCTGACCGCGAACCGGTTTTCAGCGCTTTCAAGTCCGCTTGTCCGCGCTGATCACCGGCCTGTTTCCTCTGCGCCTGCCAACCTGAGCAAGCATCGCACTCTGGTGATAGGAGACTCCATTACCCGCAATATTAGACTCGAGACGCCAGCCATTGTCCACTGTTTACCGGGGGCCAGAGCTTCCGACATAGAGGCTAATCTTAGGGTGCTGACATCACACAGGGAGGGAGAGTTTCCTCAGACACATACTGGCACTACATACAAGTAGATAGTTATTCATGTCGGCACCAATAATGTGAGAATGAGGCAGTCAGAGGTAACCAAAGATAGCCTAGCCAGGACTCTTGAACTAGGGAACAAGATGAGTCGGCATCGATTAATTGTCTCTGGCGCCCTCCCCATAAGGGGTAGTGATGAACAGTATAGCAGATTAGTTTCCATGAACCGGTGGCTGGCCCGGCATTGTAGTCAGAAAGGTTATGGTTTTGTGGATAACTGGCCTTCTTTCTGGGGCCGTCCATGCCTGCTGAGGGCAGGCGGCCTGCATCCTACTGGACATGGTGCTGCCATTTTGGCTAGTAATATAGACAGGTGCATTCGGTGCATTTGACACAAGGAATCTCAGCAGGTTGCAGGAATTAGAGAACCTGCTAGTCATGATAGTGCGGGTGTGGAACTGGATAATGTAGAAGCAAGTCAAAAACAAATCTAAATTATCAAAAGTGGTGTTTGTGTGTAAACACCTATAAGCACGCCCTCAGCACTGCAAAGACTACCTATTTTTCATCTCTTATAAGAAAAAAACGGCATAACCCCAGGTTTCTCTTTGGAACAGTTGCTAAACTTATCCAACCAAAAACAACTGAAGACTCCTCTCCCTTTAGTGCACAAGACTTTTTAGATTTCTTTAATCATAAAATTGAAGATATCAGGGATAATATTTTGTTTTTGTCTTCTTTGGCTCCGGGTCCCATTCACTTGGATCCACCGATCTCTCGTCTCTCAGTCTTAGATTCTGTTTCCCTTGATGAGCTGACAAAGGTGGTTTCTTCATGTAAAGCAACTACGTGTCTCCTGGATATCCTGCCAGCAAAACAGCTTAAAGAACTGTGGCCCTATGTGGGGCAAATTATATTAAACATTATAAACTTGTCCCTGTCTACTGGCACCGTCCCTTCCCTTTTCAAACAGGCTGTGGTCAAACCCCTGCTCAAAAAAACTACTTTGGATCCTGGATGCCTAAATGATTTCCGTCCTGTCTCCAATTTACCTTTTCTATCTAAAGTCCTCGAAAAAGTTGTGCTAAAACAACTTACTCTATATCTATCAGAAAATGACCTCCTCGAGCCGTTTCAGTCTGCATTTAGGGCCTCTTATTCCACTGAAACAGCTTTAGTTAAAGTAACAAATGATCTTCTCCTTCAGATGGACGAGGACTCATCGGCTCTACTATTATTGCTGGATCTCAGTGCTGCATTTGATACGATTGATCATGCAGTGCTAATCAACAGACTTAAAGATGTTTTTGGCATCTCTGGCTCTGCTCTTTCTTGGTTAGAATCCTATCTGTGTGATAGGTCTCATTTTGTCTCTTTTAATAAATCCTTCTCCTCCACGGCAGCAGTGAAGTTCGGTGTGCCACAAGGGTCTGTGCTCGGTCCCATACTTTTTTCACTATATGTTACACCATTGGGACAAATCATCAGAAGTTATGGAGTGAACTTCCACTGTTATGCCGATGATACACAGCTGTATCTACCAATAAAAGCAAATAATACTCAGGGTATCTGCAGGTTTCTGAGATTTAGATTTAAGACTTTTTAAGACCTTTTTAATACCATCTAAAATTAAATTTAAGACCAATTTCATAGCAACAAATTTGCGAACAGCAAACAAAACCACTCAAACTTTTTTCCATCTGGTAATGTCCAGTCCACGCTGCTTTTGCTTAAACCTTTTTTTCAAGATGTCCTGAATGACTGAGAACCTTCACAAACATAATCTAACAATTTTTTTATTGTATTTCTTATTATAAACTTTAAAAAAAGAACACTAGATTAATAAACTGTAATGTATTTTAAAGAGGATAGTAAATATGCATATTTTTAAATGAACTGAATGTGATTACTTTGATTAATTAATTGTTTTTCAGAGAGTCTTATGAATTTGTAATTTTATTATAAAATAAAAAAGAAAGCATTTAAAACTCTTTTAAACTAAGGAGATAATTCGTTATTAATCACATAATTATGTTTTATTTTATTTTATTGGTTTGTCCCAAAAGTAATTACAAAAATGCATCTAATTTGCTTTATATACTGGTGATTGTTATTTACGGTACATACAGACTAATAAACATATATTTTTCTTTTTTTTGTCTTTTTCTGAAATGAAATTATTAACAACAGTAACTTGTAAAGCAAAATTAGTAAACTACAGGACAACTACAACTTCTAAAATACCATAACTTATAGTAAAATGTATGAAATATACACATGTACTGTAGGTGTTTGGTTGCAGTAACTTTATCTGTTTTTATCCAAATGGTAAAGTTAGTCGTTTTTTAGAGTGTGGGACCTCTCATAAGGCACAGCACACATCACTTTTATTAATATCGCTGCTTTGATTAGTACATTTGTTCTGACTGTGTATACCCTGCCTCTTCCTCCTCGACTGGGTAAAGTGTCAGGATGAACAACACGTATTTGTCCCAAACATCTGTCAATAGAAGCCGCATTATTCCCGACCGAAAGTGTGCTTTATGTACACTGAGAAAAGCACGAGCAGCGCAGCCGCTGACCGGCTGGCTTCCACTCAGCCGGTCCTGACACGCCCACTGAGACGTGAGTTTGAGGTCTTCTTTTACGAAAGATTTTAATGGCAACACATGGTAATAGTGGACTAGAAACAAAGTACAGGGTGTCTGAGGGAGTGGAAACATAATTTAGCACATAAACCGGAAATAGCGGCTGTTTCTTCCAGTTAAGTTCCTTGTCGCAATTTTTCGACTTAGAAGGGTAAAGGATCATTTTATTTGGCCTCTGTTTAAAGTATTCTCATACCTCTGATAATCATGGTCTGGGTTATTGTGATAGAATAGAACTTTCTCCATTCCCAGGAGCACAAGCCGCCATTACGAGATGAATTTAAAGAATGTGACGCATCGGCGCATTTACGCACGTCGTTGCAGCACTAGTATAATTTGTTAGTTGGTCGGTTCCGCCTATTTTGTTCTGTGTGACAAAGACGTGCCGCTTTGATTATTTTAAAATTAAAATAAAATGTTCTTTACGTTGTCGGTTCATTTTAAGACCTTTGAAACATGGATTTAAGACTTTTTAATGCTAATTAAGGCCTTATTTTTACATTATGGAATTTAATACCTTTTAAGACTTTTTAAGGATCCGCGGATACCCTGAATACTACTGACATCATGCGTCTAGAGGCCTGCCTCGTTTCAATTAAAACATGGATGTCTCAAAACTTCCTCCATTTGAACGGATAAAACAGAGCTCTTGTTAATTGGTCCAGCCAGTCATCGGCACAAGTTCAACAATCTTACTTTCTCAATAAACAACTGTGTGTTGGAGCACGGCAAAACTGCGAGGAACCTCGGTGTAATCTTTGACCCCACACTATCTCTGCATCAGCACATTAGTGAGGTCACTAAATTGGGCTTTTTCACTTGCGGAATATCTCACAAATTCGCTCCTGCCTCTCTTTAGCTGATGCTGAAATTCTCATTCATGCATTTGTCACATCCAGGCTGGACTACTGTAATGCGTTATTCTCTGGACTGCCGAAGAAAAGTACTCACAGTCTACAAATGGTCCAAAATACAGCCGCCAGACTTTTAACAAAGACCAGGAAGTTTGATCACATTACTCGGTCCTGGCTTCATTACACTGGCTTCCTATTCATGTTAGAGCTGATTTCAAAGTTCTCTTGTTAACATATAAAATCCTTTGTGGACGCGCGCCTCTTACCTATCTGACCTTATCACCTGGTATACTCCAGCTCGTACTTCGCTCTCAGGACGCTGGCCTCCTTCAACTTCCTCGAATAAAGAAGAAGTCTGCTGGCTACAGAGCCTTTTCTTATAGAGCCCCATTTTTGTGGAATGGGCTCCCGGTGGAAGTGGCGATCTGACTCTGTTGAGATTTTCAAAAGCAAACTCAAAACTTACTTATTTCACCAATGGTATGGAGACTGATTGATCATAGGGTTATGTTTACACTGGTTGTAGCTGTAGGTACACACTCAACCGCTCATATTATTATTACATCTGCCTATTATCAGTAGTATTTAGCACTTTTGTTTTTCTCCTTTCTACCTCCTCCTAGGGTGGACGCAAACCTCTTATCTGCTGGGTGATGTGTACTGCCCCACCCCCCCCTGACTCTGCTCCAGTGTGAGGACCCACAGCTCATCTTTCATCTACCTTGATAATGGCTGAGGTCCCATCCACCTTACATACACAGAAAGAGTGGACACTGGACGCTGTCAACATAAATGTTTTTTGTGAATATGTTTTGTATTTTTATGTATTTTTTTTTCAACTGTCCTGGTCACATTCTTGCACGGCCTGTCCGTCCTGGGAGTGGATCCCTCCTTCTGTGGTTCTCCCTGAGGTTTCTCTTTTTTCCCGGCTGGGTTTTTTTTGGAGTTTTTCCTCACCCTGATGGAGGGTCTAAGGACAGGGGATGTTGTCTAGTGCAGTCTGTTAAGCCCTTTGAGGCGGCTGTTGTTGTGATATTGGGCTATACAAAAATAAATGTCTTGTCTTGTCTTGTCTAGATGAGTATTAGAAAAGACTGTAGACATGCTTTAGAACAGACTGTAGAGGTGCAGTAGAAGAGACTGTAGAGGTGCAGTATTACAGAATGTTGACAATTTTTAGAAAAAACTGAAGACATACAGTAGAACAGACTCTAGACAATTATTAGAACAGACTGTAGACGGCCAGTAGAACAGACTTTAGATGTGCATTAGAAAAGACTGTAGACCTTTATTAAAACAGACTATAGTCGTGCAGTAGAACAGACTGTAGACGTACAATAGAACAGACTGTAGAGGTGCAGTTGAACAGACTGTAGACGTGCAGTTGAACAGACTTCAGAGCAGAATTAGTACAGACTCTAGATTGTAGAACAGACTGAAAATTAGAACAGATTGTAGATGTGCAGTAAAATGACTGTAGATGTGCAGTAGAATAGACTGCAGTAGAGCAATAGTACTGACTGTAAAATGGCATTAGATCAGACTGTAGACATGCAGTAGAACAGACTGTAGACGTTTATCAGAACAGACTGTAGATGTGCAATAGAACAGACTGTAGATGAGCAGTAGTACAGACTGTAGACTTGCATTAGAACAGACTGTAGACGTGCAGTTGAACAGACTATAGATGTGCATTTGAACAGATGTCAGAGCAGCAGTAGTACAGACTCTAGATTGGCTTTAGAACAGACTGTAGATGAGCAGTAAAACAGACTGTAGACGTGCAGTAGAACAGGCTGCAGTAGAGCAGAAGTACAGACAGTAAACTGGGATTAGAACAGACTGTAGATGAGCAGTAGTACAGACTGTAGACTTGCATTAGAAATGACTGTAAACATCCAGTAAAACAGACTGACAATGTGCAGAAGAATAGACTAGGTGCAGTACTACAGACTGTACATGAGCATTAGAACAGACTGTATATGAGTATTAGAAAACACTGTAGACATGCTTTAGAACAGACTCTAGAGGTGCAGTTTAACAGATTGTGGACGAGCATTAGAACAGACTGTATATGAGTATTAGAAAACACTCTAGACATGCTTTAGAACAGACTGTAGAAGAGCAGTAGTTCAGACTGTAGACAAGCATTAGAACAAACTGTATATTTGAATTAGAAAACACTATAGACATGCTTTAGAACAGACTGTAGAGGCGCAGTTTAACAGACTGTAGACGAGCATTAGAACAGACTGTATTTGAGTATAAGAAAACACTCTAGACATGCTTTGGAACAGACTGTAGAGGTGCAGTAATACAGACTGTAGACGAGCATTAGAACAGTCTGTAGAAGTGCAGTATTACAGACTGTAGATGTGCAGTAGAACAGACTGTAGACATTTATTAGAAGAGATTTTAGACCTGCAGTAGAACAGACCGTAGATGAGCAGTATTAAAGACTGTAGACTTGCATTAGAACAGACTGTAGATGTGCATTAGAACAGACTGTAGATGTGCAGTAAAAAGACTGTAGAAGTGCAATAGAACAGACTGCAGTAGAGCAGAGGTACAGACTGTAAAATGGCATTAGAACAGACTGTAGAAGTGCAGTTGAACAGACTGTAGACTTGCAGTTAAACAGACTTCAGAGCAGCAGTAGTACAGACTCTAGATTGGCTTTAGAACTGACTGTAGAGGTCCAGTAGAACAGACTGTAGATGTGCATTAGAACAGACTGTAGATCTGCTTTAGAAGAGACTGTAGACCTTTAATAAAACCGACTAGAGTCGTGCAGTAGAACAGACTGTAGAAGAGCAGTAGAAGAGACAGTGGACTTGCAGTTGAACAGACTGTAGATGTGCATTAGAACAGACTGTAGATGTGCAGTAGAACAGAATGTAGACTTGCAGTAGAACAGACTGTAGAGCAGCAGTAGTACATACTCTAGACTGGCATTAGAACAGACTGTAGACCTGCAGTAGAACAGACTGTAGAGGAGAAGTAGAAACAAACTGTAGAGGTGGAGTAGTAAAGACTTTTATTGGGCATTAGAACAGACTGTATTCGAGCAATAGAACAGACTATAGATGTGCAGTAGTACCGACTGCATTAGAACAGACTGTGGACGAGTATTTGAAAAGACTATATACGTGTATAGAACAGACTGTAGATGTCCAGTAAAACAGACTTATGATCCTGCAGAAGAATAGAATTTAAAGGTCCGTAAGTAGAGACTGTAGACGAGAATTAGAACAGACTGTGTATAAGTATTAGAATAGACTGTAGACATGCTTTAGAACAGACTGTAGAGGTGCAGTAGTACAGACTGTACACGAGCAGTAGTACAGACTGTAGACTTGCATTAGAACAGACTGTAGATGTGCATTAGAACAGAATGTAGACATACAATAGAACGTAGAGGTGCAGTTGAACAGACTACAGACATGCAGTTGAACAGACTTCAGAGCAGCAGTAGAACAGACTGTAGACGTGCAGTAGAACAGACTGCAATAGAGCAGAGGTAAAGAATGTAAACTGGCATTAGAACAGACTGTTGAGGTGTAGTTGAAATGACTGTAGACGTGCAGTAATACAGACTGTAGACGAGCAATAAAACAGACTGTAGAAGTGCAGTAGTACAGACTGTAGATGTGCAGTAGAACAGACTGTAGACGTTTATTACAACAGACTGTAGACCTGCAGTAGAACAGACCGTAAATGAGCAGTAGTACAGACTGTAGACTTGCATTAGAACAGACTGTAAATGAGCAGTAGTACAGATTATAGACTTGCATTAGAACAGACTGTGGACGAGGAGTAGTACTGACTATAGACTTGCATTAGAACAGACTGTCGATGTGCATTAGAAACAGACTTTAGAAGTGCAGTAGTAGAGACTGTAGATGTGCAGTAGTACAGACTGTAGACGAGCATTAGAACAGACTGTATATGAGTATTAGAAAACACTGTAGACATGCTATAGAACAGACTGTAGAAATGTAGTAGTTCAGACTGTAGACGAGCATTAGAACAGACTCTATATGAGTATTAGAAAACACTCTAGATATGCTTTAGAACAGATTGTAGAGGTGCAGTAATACAGACTGCAGATGAGCATTAGAACAGATTTTAAAAGTGCAGTAGTACAGACTGTAGATGAGCAGTAGCACAGACTGTAGACTTGCATTAGAATAGACTATAGACGTTTATAAAAAAGACTGTAGACGTGCAGTAGAACAAAATGCGGTAGAGCAGAGGTACAGACTGTAAAGTAGCATTATAAGAGACTGTAGACGCGTACAATAGAACAGACTGTAGACGAGCATTAGAACAGACTGTATACGTCCAGTAGAACAGACTGTAGATGTGCAATAGTACAGACTAAAGACCTGCATTAGAACAGACTGTGGATGAGCATTAGAACAGACTATAGACGTGCATTAGAACAGACTGTAGTTGTCCATTAGAACAGACTGTAGATGTGCATTAGAAAAGACTGACGATGTGCAGAATAATAGACTGTAGAGGTGCAGTAGTTAAGACTTTACACGAGCATTAGAACAGACTGTACATTAGTATTAGAAAAGACTGTAGACATGCTTTACAACAGACTGTAGACGACCACTAGAACAAACTGTAGATGTGCAGTAGAAGAGACTGTAGAGGTGCTGTAGTACAGAATGTTGACTATTATTAGAAGAGACTGTAGGCGTGCAGTAGAACAGACTCTAGACAATTATTAGAACAGACTGTATACTTCCACAAGAACACACTGTAGATGTGCATTAGAAAAGACTGTAGACATTTATTAATACAGACTATAGTCGTGCAGTAGAACAGACTGTAGACGTGCAATAGAACAGACTGTAGAGGTGCAGTTGAACAGACTGTAGACGTGCAGTTGAACACACTTCAGAGCAGCAGTAGTACAGACTCTAGATTGGCTTTAGAACAGACTGTTTTCAAGCTTTAGAACAGACTGTAGACGTCAGTAGAACAGAATGACATTTAGAGACTGTAGACGACCAGTAGAACAAACTGTAGATGTGCATTAGAAAAGAATGTAGATGTTTATTAAAAGGCTTTAATCGTGCAGTAGAGCAGACTGTAGACGTACAATAGAACAGACTGTAGAGCTGCAATTGAACAGACTGTAGACAAGCAGTTGAACAGACTTCAGAGCAGCAGTAGTACAGACTCTAGATTGGCTTTAGAACAGACTGTAGATGAGCTTTAGAACAGACTGTAAATGTTCAGTAGAACAGACTGACAATTAGAACAGATTGTATATGTGCAGTAAAACAGACTGTAGAAGTGCAGTAGAATAGACTGCAGTAGAGCAGTAGTAAAGACTGTAAAATGGCATTAGAACAGACTGTAGACAGCCAGTAGAACAGACAGTAGAGGTGCAGTTGTACAGACTGTAGATGTGTAGTAGAACAGACTGTAGACGTTTATCAGAACAGACTGTAGATGTGCAATAGAACAGACTGTAGATGAGCAGTAGTACAGACTGTAGACTTGCATTAGAACAGACTGTAGACGTGCAGTTGAACAGACTATAGATGTGCATTTGAACAGATGTCAGAGCAGCAGTAGTACAGACTCTAGATTGGCTTTAGAACAGACTGTAGATGAGCTTTAGAACAGACTGTAAACGTCCAGTAGAACAGACTGACAATTAGAACAGATTGTAGATATGCAGTAAAACAGACTGTAGACGTGCAGGTGAACAGAAATCAGAGCTGCAGTAGTACAGACTCTAGAATTACCTTAGAACAGACTGTAAACGAGCAATAGAAATGACTGTAAACGTCCCGTAGAACAAACTGACAATGTGCAAAATAATAGACTCTAGAGCGGCAGTAGTACAGACTGTAGACGAGCATTAGAACAGACTATAGACGTGCATTAGAACAGATTGTAGATGAGTATTAGAAAAGACTGTAGACATGCTTTAGAACAGACTGTAGAGGTGCAGTAGAAGAGACTGTAGAGGTGCAGTATTACAGAATGTTGACAATTTTTAGAACAAACTGAAGACGTGCAGTAGAACAGACTTTAGACAATTATTAAAACAGACTATAGTCGTGCAGTAGAACAGACTGTAGACGTACAATAGAACAGACTGTAGAGGTGCAGTTGAACAGACTGTAGACGCGTGCAGTTGAACAGACCTCAGAGCAGAATTAGTACAGACTCTAGATTGTAGAACAGACTGAAAATTAGAACAGATTGTAGATGTGCAGTAGAATAGACTGCAGTAGAGCAATAGTACTGACTGTAAAATGGCATTAGATCAGACTGTAGACATGCAGTAGAACAGACTGTAGAGGTGCAGTTGTACAGACTGTAGACGAGCATTAGAACAGACTGTTGATGTGCAGTAGAAAAGACTGTAGACGTACAATAGAACAGACTGTAGATGAGCATTAGAACAGAATGTAGGTGTCCATTAGAACAGACTGTAGATGTGCAGTAGTAAAGACTAAAGACCTGCATAAGAATAGACTGTGGACGAGCATTAGAACAGACTGTAGATGTGCTTTAGTACAGACTGTAGAGGTGCAGTAATACAGACAGTAGACGAGCATTAGAGACAGTAGAAGGGCAATAATAAATGTCGACATTCTGTACTACTGCACCTCAATAGTCTTTTCTACTGCACATCTACAGTCTGAAGTACTGCACTTCTACAGTCTGTTTTAATGCTTGTCTACAATCTATACAACTGCATCTCTACCGTCTGTTCTAAAGCAATTCTAAAGTGTTTTCTAATACTCATATAGAGTATGTTCTAATGCTCATCTTCAGTCTGTAGTAATGCACCTGTAGAGTCTATTCTTCTGCACATTGTCTGTTCTACTGGACATTTACAGTCATTTCTAATGCTCGTCTACAGTCTGTCTAAAACCAATCTAGAGTCTGTGCTACTGCTGCTCTTAAGTTTGTTCAACTGCACCTCTAAAGTCTCTTCTATTGTATGTCTACAGTCTGTTCTATTGCACATCTACCGTCTATTCTAATGCAAGTCTACAGTCTGTACTACTGCACCTTTAAAGTCTATTCTTCTGCAGCATCGTTAGTCTGTTCTACTGCACATCTATAGTCTGTTCTATTGCTCGAATACAGTCTGTTCTAATGCCCAATAACAGTCCTTACTACTCCACCTCTATATTTTGTTCTACTTCTCCTCTACAGTCTCTTCTACTGCACGTCTACAGTCTGTTCTAATGCCAATCTAGAGTCTGTACTACTGTTGCTCTGCAGTCTGTTCTACTGCAAGTTTACAATTTGTTCTATTGCACATTTACGGTCTGATCTAATGCACATCTACAGTCTGTTCAACTGCACCTCTACAGTCTGATCTATTGCACGTCTACAGTCTGTTCTACTGCACGACTACAGTCATTTTTAATAAACGTCTACAGTCTTTTCCAATGCACATCTACAGTCTGTTCTACTGCAGGTATACAGTCTGTTCTAATAAACGTCTACATTCTGTTCTACTGCACATCTACAGTCAATACTACTGCACTTCTACAGTCTGTATAATGCTCGTTTGCAGTCTGTATTACTGCACCTCAACAGTCTGTTCTACTGCACATCTATAGTCTGTTCTACTGCTTGTCTACAGTCTGTTCTACTGCACAACTATTGTCTGTTTTAATAATTGTCTATAGTCTCTTCTAATGCACATCTACAGTCTGTTCTAATACACATCTACAGTCTGTTCAACTGCACCTCTACAGTCTGTTCTATTGCACGTCTACAGTCTGTTCTACTGCACTGACTATAGTCCATTTTAATAAACGTCTACAGTCTTTTCTAATGCACATCTACAGTCTGTTCTACTGCAGGTATACAGTCTGTTCTAATAAACGTCTACATTCTGTTCTACTGCATATCTACAGTCTGTACTACTGCACTTCTACAGTCTGTATAATGCCCGTTTGCAGTCTGTATTACTGCACCTCAACAGTCTGTTCTAAAGCATGTCTAGTAATTTCTAATACTCATATACGGTCTTTTCTAATGCTCGTCTACAATACTGAACTATTGCAGCTCTACAGTCTATTCTAAAGCATTTCTAAAGTGTTTTCTAATACTTATATACAGTCTGTTCTACTGGTCGTCTACAGTCTGTTCTACTGCTTGTCTACAGTCTGTTCTACTGCACGACTATTGTCTGTTTTAATAATTGTCTACAGTCTCTTCTAATGCACATCTACAGTCTGTTCTAATGCACATCTACAATCTGTTCTAATGGACGTCTACAGTCTGTTCTAATAATTGTCTAGAGTCCGTTCTACTGCACATCTACTGTCTGTTCTAATAATTATCAACATTCTGTACTACTGCACATCTACAGTCTGTTCTAATGCACATCTACAGTCTGTTCTGATGCAAGTCTACAGTCTGTACTACTGCTCATCTACAGTCTGAACTACTCCATGTCTACAGTCTGTACATTTGCACCTCTACAGTCTGTTCTACTGCATGTCTACAGTCTGTTCTAATGCCAGTTTACAGTCTGTACCACTGCTCCACTGCAGTTTATTCTACTGCACCTCTACAGTCTGTTTTACTCCACATCTATAGTCTGTTCTAATGCACATCTACATTATGTTCTAATGCAAGTCTACAGTCTGTTCTACTGCATGTCTATAGTCTGTTTAACTGCACATCTACAATCTGTTCTAATTGTCAGTCTGTTCTTCTGGACATTTACAGTCTGTTCTAAAGCTTGTCTACAGTCTGTTCTAAAGCCAATTTAGAGTCTGTACTACTGCAGCTCTGAAGTCTGTTAAATTGCACGTCTACAGTTTGTTCAACTGCATCTCTACAGTCTGTTCTACTGGACGTCTACAGTCTGTTAAAATGCTGGTCTACAGTCTGTTCTATTGTATGTCTACAGTCTGTTCTAATGAACATCTACAGTCTGTTCTAAATCCAATCTAGAGACTGTACAACTGCTTCTCTAAAGTCTGTTCAACAGCACCTCTACAGTCTGTTTAACTGCACCTCTACAGTCTGTTCTATTGTACGTCTACAGTCTGTTCTACTGCACATCTACAGTCTCTACTACTGCACTTCTAAAGTCTGTTCTAATGCACATCTACAGTCTGTTCAACTGCACGTCTACAGTCTTTTTAACTGCACCTCAACAGTCTGTTCTAATGCCAGTTTACAGTCTGTACCTCTGCTCTATTGCAGTCTGATCTACTGCCTACAGTCTGTTTTACTGCACATCTACAGTCTGTTCTAATGCAAGTCTACAGTCTGTACTACTGCTCATCTACAGTCTGTTCTACTGCACATCTACAGTCTGTTCTAAAATTGTCTATAGTCTGTTTTACTGCATGTCCACTGTCTGTTCTAATAATTGTCAACATTCTGTACTACTGCACCTCTACAGTCTCTTCTACTGCACAACTACAGTCTGTTCTAATGCTTGTCCACTGTCTGTAAAATTGCACTTCTACAGTCTGTTCTTCTGCATGTCTACATTCTGTTTAACTGCACATCTAGAACCTGTTCTAATTGTCAGTCTGTTCTACTGGACATTTACAGTCTGTTCTAAAGCTCGTCTACAGTCTGTTCTAAAGCCAATCTAGAGTCTGTACTACTGCTGCTCTGAAGTCTGTTAAATTGCAGTCTGTTTTTATGCAGGTCTTTAATATATATATTACTACACATCTACAGTCTCTTCTACTGCACGTCTACTGTCTGTTCAACTGCACCTCAACAGTCTGTTCTAATGCACATCTACAGTATGTTCTAATGCAAGTCTACAGTCTGTTGTACTGCACGTCTACAGTCTGTTATACTGCACGTCTACAGTCTGTTCTAATGCACATCTACAGTCTGTTCTAATGCACATCTACAGTCTCTTCTAATAATAGTCTATAGTCTGTACTACTGCTCATCTACAGTCTGTTCTACTGCACGTCTACAGTCTGTTCAACTGCACTTCAACAGTCTGTTCTAATGCCAGTTTACAGTCTGTACCTCTGCTCTACTGCAGTCTGTTCTACTATATGTCTACAGTCTGTTTTACTGCACATCTAAAGTCTCTACTAATGCACTTCTAAAGTCTGTTCTAATGCACATCTACAGTCTGTACTACTGCTCATCTACGGTATGTTCTACTGCAGGTCTACAGTCTGTTCTAATAAACGTCTACAGTCTGTTCTACTGCACATCTACAGTCTGTACTACTGCACTTCTACAGTCTGTTCTAATGCTCGTCTACAGTCTGTATTACTGCACCTCTACAGTCTGTTCTAAAGCATATCTAGAGTGTTTTCCAATACTCATATTTAGTGTGTTCTAATGCTCATCTGCTGTCTGAACTACTGCACCTCTTTAGTCTGTTCTAAAGTATGTCTAGAGT
Source organism: Neodontobutis hainanensis (assembly GCA_024349245.1). NCBI lineage: Eukaryota > Metazoa > Chordata > Actinopteri > Gobiiformes > Odontobutidae > Neodontobutis > Neodontobutis hainanensis. The sequence continues at coordinate 166,675 of JALDNG010000452.1, read as the reverse complement.
GTTTCTAAAACTCAAATACAGTCTCTTCTAATGCTCGTCTACAGTCTGAACTACTGTACCTCTACAGTCTGTTCTAAAGCATGTCTAGAGTGTTTTCTAATACACATATACAGTCTGTTCTAATGCTCATCTACAGTCTGTACTACTGCATCTCTACAGTCTAATCTTCTGCACATTGTCAGTCTGTTCTACTGGACGTTTACAGTCTGTTCTAATTATCGTCTACAGTCAGTTCTAAAGCCAATCTATAGTCTGTACTACTGCTGCTCTGAAGTATGTTCAACTGCACGTCTACAGTATCTTTAACTGCACCTTTACAGTGTGTTCTATTATGCGTCTACAGTCTTTTCTACTGCACGATTATAGTCTGTTTTAATAAACGCGTCTACAGTCTCTTCTAATGCACATCTACAGTCTGTTCTACTGGATGTCTACAGTCTGTTCTAATAATTGTCAACATTCTGTACTACTGCACCTCTACAGTCTCTTCTACTGCACATCTACAGTGTCTTCTAATGCTCGTGTAAAGTCTCAACTACTGCATCTCTACAGTCTATTCTTCTGCACATCGTCAGTCTATTCTACTGCACATCTACAGTCTGTTCTAATGCACATATACAGTCTGTTCTAATGCAAGACTGCAGTCTGTACTACTGCTCATCTACACTCTGTTCTACTGCACATCTACAGTCTGTTCTAATAAACGTCTACAGTTTGTTCTACTGCACATCTACCATAGATAGTAAATAAAAATGGATGTAATCTGCCCATTGGTCCCCTATTTACTGATATGACTCTAATTCATGGGCAAAAAATGGCGATTACATCCGGACATTTCAGACTCCTTCGTCAGAGGATGTTACTAAAATGGGCAAAGGGAGTGTTGCATCGCAAGCGTGCGTGGGTAATTACGCCCACTCCGCGGTAGCGAGGCTAAGGCTAATGCTAACCTGTTGCTAACACCAGGCTAACGCAAGTGGAGCTCTCCGTTCAGCTACATTTTTTTTTCACAGTGGGATTTTCCGCCCCTCTTGTTGCCATCGTTGGACTGCGTCGATAGTAAGTGGACTTCATGACTTTGACTGCATTTATCAACTAATTTGAAATTAACTCTAATGGCTGTTAAAACTTTTTTATTCTTTATGATAATTTTATTAGACGTTTTACTTGTAAGACCACTAAAGAAAGCAAAGACTTCAAACGTATAAATACGTTTATTCTTACTTCTGTTTTTTGTGCATGTTTTGGGGATTAAGCTATAATATTGAAAGATTGTTATCTGTCACATACTTTTTCTAAATAGAGTTAAAACATTTATTAAATGTACAGAAAGAACCTGTAGATTATGCAATTAAAGTCATAATATTATAAATACTTCTAAATTAAAATAAAATGATTTTAGATTCATGAACACACAATGTTTCTCTCTATAATATGTTATATAGTTAATATTTTATAAGCTATAATATAGCATACTAATGTAACTTTTTCTATTGTAGTTAAAAAGATGTAAAACATCACTTCTCACATTGCTCACTCCCAAGAACCCATTGCCCAGACAAGTAAGTGCAGTTACATGTTACTTGGGAGACTATATTTTACTTAGTTACAGACACGTTATGCATAACTCTCTTGTAGTTTTCAAGATGGACCTGCCTCTGCTCCCCTCCTTCTGCCTTCTTCACCTGGAAAGCAGAACTTCCAAGAACATGCTGCACAGACAAGTAAGTCCAATTATGGCTGCATATTTAACCTTTTTTTAATTATTATTTTTTTAACGACTCAATTGTAACTTTTTTCACATTAATTTATGCATTCTTTTCACATCTAGAAACTGTGTGGATCATTGGTGACAGCCATGTCCGGTGTGGAGCTCAGAGAGCTGCAAATACAACACTTAGCCACCTCAGCCATCCACATGCCCGGGTTTGCTGGTTTGGCCTTCGTTAGAGGGCTCCTGTCCTTTTTGAGGGCACGTTGCAAAGAAGATCAGTGCCGGAGGTCCTCATGATTCACTGTGCTGGGAATGACCTGAGCATTTTGTCCAGTGTCAAGGGTGAAGGTGGAAATAGCGAGGATGGGATGAGGAGTTTAAAATGACTGCTGCAGGACGGGACCCTGTGGAAAGTCAGAAAAACTAAAATAAAAATCACACAAAACTATTTCAAGTTGGGCTGTCTTGGTTGAAAGCCCACACACCACGACTGGTACACAACACGATGTTAACACAATGTCAGTTAACATGTTGTGTCCACAGTCAACTTGACACCACAAAAGTAATAGTAATCTATGGCGCGTCCCACAGGAAGTATAACGAGTGCATCTCAATAGAAAAATACTAACTAATTGGTAAACTAAAAAGATTAGAAAAACAGCTTTCAGTCAGTCTGCCTTTTCTGTTCGAGCTTCTAAACAATTAAACATTATTCCAAATACCATCAGAGAAATTAATTTAAGTGGATTATTTTACTCTCTTTTTAAAATGTGTCTCTTCAGATCAGACTTGTCAGTATTATAACCCTCTGTGCCCTGCTGTTTTAACTTCTGTTTCTCTTTGTTTAATAAGATGTCTGTAGTGTAATGCACCTGATGCATGATTTCTATTTGTCCTTTTTAATATTGTTATTAATGATGTTAAAGCTGCTGCTCGCTTGTGACTAAAATTCTACTACACCTACAACTACAGTTCTACAATAACCCATGTGGACTAATGTTACTCTGACATATTATACAGTTGGTCAGTATGTACTGTCTTGTAATAAAGATAACACATAAAGTTTTGGGTACCCTCAAATCAGTGCAGAAGCAATCCGTCTCAAAGTGTTGACTGCACGACCAACTGGAAGAGGTAGGAGTCCAGTTCTGTCTCCTCATCTTCAACACCCACTGGTCCAGTCTGTCTAAATCACCGAGAGGAAAACTTAAACAAACAAACAAACAAAAACTAGTTAACACATTAATTTAAGTGGATTATTTTAGTCTCTTTTAAAAATGTGTCTATTCAGTTCAAACTTGTCAGTATTATAACCCTCTGTGCCCTGATGTTTTAACAACTTCTGTTTCTCTTTGCTTAATAAGATGTCTGTAGTGTAACTAATGACTAATTCAAAACACATCTATTCAGACTGGCCTACTCACTCCCACCATAACTGCACTGTTCTGTCATCAACAAATACGTTTTTATTTGTTGCTTTTAATTGTTGTCCTTGAGTATTTGAATTATGTGTAATTGATATGTAAAGCGTCTTTGCGTCCCCAGAAAAGCACTATATAAAATTGATGTAATAATAATAATAATAATAATGTGCTATTGTGTTTTTACTATTGGTATAAGGCGACATCGAGTGTCCAGAAAAGCGCATTATAAATAAAATATAATAGAATTATTATTAATGCATGTTGTCTATTTGTCCTTTTAATATTGACAGTGTGTTTTATTTGTGCTCCTAATGGCCTGAATGTTATTAATGATGTTTCTGATAAAGCTGCTGATTGCTTGTGACTCACTGTGCAGTTCTACAATAATCCATGTGGACTAATGTTACTCTGGCATATTAGACAGTTGTGCTATTGGTCAGTATGTACTGTCCTTGTAATAAAGATGACACATAAAGTTTTAGGTACCCTCAAATCAGTGCAGAAGCTATCCCTCTCAAAGTGTTGACTGCACAACTGCCTGGAAGAGGTAGGAGTCCAGTTCTGTCTCCTCATCTTCAACACCCACTGGTCCAGTCTGTCTGGATCACCTAGAGGAAAACTTAAAAAATACAGAAACACATTAGGTGCTATTATAACCTTAAAAGGTTACCAAACTAGTACAGTACATATAGTGTTACAATAACAATTGCATGGCAGGGTTAGGGTAGATAACAACAGGCTTCACATAAGATCATGGTCATAAGCTTGTAATAATTTATATTTCAGATTTATAAATATTAAAATAGTAGTTTATACCTTAGATGTATTGAACAGCACTAGGTTCTAGGTACAGTTGTCATACTTTATAAAACACTCTAGAAGGCAGTTAAATATAAGAGCAACAGAGACACCTTCTACATGTCCCAAACGGAGCTAATACACATAACGCTAGTGCAATCTTATGTGCAATAACGATTTCATAGAAAAAAATGGATAACTTTTTTTTTGCGAGATAATCTTACATTATCTTAACACATAATGATAGCACGTTATTTTCAAAAGTCATTAGCGGTGGGCTTCAGAACATTGACGGTAGCCTACCGGAGCGTATTTTCTACAGTCATTGTGTAGAGCACCCGGTGAATAATACAGTTATATCACGAGCTCATTTGCCCGTTATATGTCAAAGCCATAACATGCTTAAGCCGATCACGAAATATTACAGCTGAAATGAATAAATATATTGTTTTGCTGTTAAACTTGTTTAATAACCATGTTCGTAATGCAAATAGTGTTTTTGAGCCTTGATATATTGTATATCTGGATCTATTTTTTAAAGCATAAAGCAAAGCCAGTAAAAATAAATTTTAAATTCTACCTTAATAATATTATAATTAACATCAAATTCTAAATTACCGTACTGGATGTAATTTTGATGGGTTAAAGTTGTTAGCTCGGCTAAATAGCTAAGTAATGCTATATATTTAGCCGTGTAAGAGCCCTCAAAACCATCCATAAAACCAAGAAAATAGTATTACTCACCGAAAAACTGAAGACCACACTTCTTGGGGGGTCTGTTAGTACAACCAACAGCACAGGAAGCCATTTACACAACTTTCTTCTTAAATACTCAGAGAACAGCCGACGGTAAAGAAGCCTGACACACTGATCCTAACATGCGCCAAGCCAGCAAGTATCACGAAGGAGCTAACTAGCCACTTGTTAGCCAGCTAGCCACACGGCGTGCGCGAGGCTCGGTGATTGACACATGCGAGTCAAGATAACCACACCCACAATTATGCACAAAACTAAACTTTTCAGATAGCGTAAACGGACGTAATAATAAAAAAATCACCCCCCCCAGAGTTGTCACATGGTAAAAACTTAGCTCTAGAGACAGGTGCCATCTTTTGTACCAGGCTGTAAATGTGTTTTTTACACCCGTAAAGTCGCCATTGGGTTTCTCCTTATATTTCCGCTTTTGGAGCCTGCCCTCTGGTGGACGGCGGTATATTGCCGTATTTCGAGGTATTTTGACGTATGGCGGCGCCCTTACGCAGGGACCGTTTAGGAGGTTCCATCTGAGACGCTTGACATCTACAGGCTCTAATACTGCACTTCTAAAGTCTGTTCTAATGCTCATCTAGAGTCTGTTCTAATGCACTTCTACAGTCTGTTCTAATGAAAGTCTACAGTCTGTACTACTGCTCATCTACAGTCTGTTCTACTGCACGTCTACAGTCTGTACAACTGCACCTCTACAGTCTGTTCTACTGCATGTCTACAGTCTGTTCTAATGCCAGTTTACAGTCTGTACTACTGCTCCACTGCAGTTTATTCTACTGCACGTCTACAGTCTGTTTTACTCCACATCTACAGTCTGTTCTAATGCACATTTACAGTCTGTTCTAATGCAAGTCTACAGTCTGTTCTACTGCACGTCTACAGTCTGTTATACTGCACATCTACAGTCTGTTCTAATGCACATCTACAGTCTGTTCTATTGCAAGTCTACAGTCTGTACTACTGCTCATCTACAGTCTCTTCTACTGCATGACTACAGTCTGTTTAACTGCACCACAACAGTCTGTTCTAATGCCAGTTTACAATCTGTACCTCTGCTCTACTGCAGTCTGTTCTACTGCACGACTACAGTCTGTTTTACTGCACATATACAGTCTCTACTACTGTACTTCTAAAGTCAGTTCTAATGCACATCTACAGTCTGTACTACTGCTCATCTACGGTATGTTCTACTGCAGGTCTACAGTCTGTTCTAATAAACGTCTTTAGTCTCTTCTAATGCACATCTACAGTCTGTTCTACTGCAGGTCTACAGTTTGTTCTAATAAACGTCTACATCCTATTCTACTGCACATCTACAGTCTGTACTACTGCACTTCTACAGTCTGTATAATGCTCGTTTGCAGTCTGTATTACTGCACCTCAACAGTCTGTTCTAAAGCATGTCTAGTAATTTCTAATACTCATATACAGTCTTTTCTAATGCTCGTCTACAGTCTGAATTACTGCACCGCTAGAGTCTGTTCTAAAGCATGTCTACAGTGTTTTCTAATACTTATATACAGTCTGTTCTATTGCTCATCTACAGTTTGTACTACTGCACCTCTAGAGTCTATTCTTATGCACATTACCAGTCTGTTCTACTGGACGTTTACAGTCATTTCTAATGCTCGTCTACAGTCTGTCTAAAACCAATCTAGAGTCTGTACTACTGCTGCTCTTAACTTTGTTCAAATGCACCTCTACAGTCTCTTCTATTGTATGTCTACAGTCTGTTCTATTGCACATCTACAGTCTGTTCTAATGCAAGTCTACAGTCTGTACTACTGCACCTATACATTCTGTTCTAAAGCATGTCTACAGTCTATTCTAATACTCATATACAGTCTGTTCTAATGCTCGTCTACAGTTTGTACTAATGCACGTTTAAAGTCTATTCTTCTGCAGCATCGTTAGTCTGTTCTACTGCACATCTATAGTCTGTTCTATTGCTTGAATACAGTCTGTTCAATGCCCAATAACAGTCCTTACTACTCTACCTCTACAGTTTGTTCTACTTCTCCTCTATAGTCTCTTTTACTGCACGTCTACAGTCTGTTCTAATGCCAATCTAGAGTCTGTACTACTGTTGCTCTGCAGTCTGTTCTACTGCAAGTTTACAATTTGTTCTATTGGACATCTACAGTCTGTTCTACTGCTCGTCTACAGTCTGTTCTACTGCACGACTATTGTCTGTTTTAATAATTGTCTACAGTCTCTTTTAATGCACATCTACAGTCTGTTCTAATGCACATCTACAATCTGTTCTTATAGACGTCTACAGTCTTTTCTAATGCCAGTTTACAGTCTTTACTACTGCTCTACTGCAGTTTATTTTACTGCACGTCTACAGTCTGTTTTACTGCACATCTACAATCTGTTCTAATTATTAGTCTGTTCTACTGGACTTTACAGTCTGTTCTAATGCTCGTCCACCGTCTGTTCTAATGCAGGTCTTTAGTGTGTTCTACTGCTCGTCTACAGTCTGTTCTATTGTACGTCTACAGTCTGTTCCAATGCACATCTACAGTCTGTTCAACTGCACGTCTACTGTCAGTTCAACTGCATCTCAACAGTCTGTTCTAATGCCAGTTTACAGTCTGTACCTCTGCTCTACTGCAGTCTGTTCTACTGCACGTTTACAGTCTGTTTTACTGCACATCTACTGTTATGTCAATTCAAGGTACAAGTTGTCCTGAGCACTCAGCCTATTTTTACTCAGATTACTAAGAGCACTCCCAAACTGCAGGGGGCAACCACGCATCAAAAAGGTTATGGAACCAACTTCCAGGAAGTGCTCTTGGGACCATAATTACCAGCGCGCACACACAGAGTGCATGGCAGTTGAAATGTTTGGTAAAAGCTCAGTTGGATATCTCACTTGTTCCTGAGGAAAAAGAAACTTTGACCACAGCTCCTGATTATCCAAGGACACAACTGGTAGGACAAAAGTGGACTGTGATTGTTTGTGTTGAGTTAAGACTTTTGTATGATTTTGTTTGCTTGGTTGTAATGTCCAATTTAAATCAAACAGTGAATACTTTATGTGAACATTACTCTAAGCATGTGTATTGTTTAAATTATATAAGTTTAATTAGAGACCATAGGTTAATTTAAATGACTGTTTGGTTTGACATTTACTATTTGAGGAAGTGTTATTGAGTTATTTGTGATTTATTTGCAACTAATTTCTGCTTTGGTTTGTGTATTTTAAAGGTTATCAACCTATTCTGTTCCACCCCGATCATCTTTAGGAAAATGAAAGAGAAAAGAAAGAACAGTTTTGAGTTGTCCTTTGCATTCATCAGAGATAAAGCAGTTTTCAAGTTTGGGCAGAGCTGTAGTCAGTTAAAAAACACACAGAACTTGACATCTACAGTCTGTTCTAATGCAAGTCTACAGTCTGTACTACTGCTCATCTACAGTTTGTTTTACTGCACATCTACAGTCTGTACAACTGCACCTCTACAGTCTGTTCTAATGCCAGTTTACAGTCTGTACTATTGCTCTAATGCAGTCTGTTCTACTGCATAACTACGGTCTGTTTTACTGCACATATACAGTCTGTTCTAATGCACATCTACAGTCTTTTCTAATGCATGTCTACAGTCTGTTCTACTGCATGTTTACAGTCTGTTCTACAGCGTGTCTTCAGTCTGTTCTACTGCACGTCTTCAGTCTGATCTATTTGATCTATATATATACATTTACTGTCTGTTCCTATGCAAGTATACAGTCTGTACTACTGCTCAACTACAGTCTGTTCTACTGCACGTCTACAGTCTGTTCTACTGCACCTCTACAGTCTGTCGTAAAGCATTTCTATTAGTATTTTCTTATACTCATATACAGTCTGTTCTAATGCTCATCTACAGTCAACTACTGCACCTCTACAGTCTGTTGTAAAGCATGTCTACAATGTTTTCTAATACTCATATACAGTCTGTTCTAATGCTCGTCTACAGTCTGTACTACTGCACCACTACAGTCTATTCTTCTGCACATCGTCAGTCTGTTCTACTGGACGTTTACAGTCTGTTCTAATGCTCGTCTACAGTCTTTTCTACTGCACGTCTTCTGTCTGTTCTAATAATTGTCTACATTCTGTACTACTGCTTCTTACAGTCTATACTACTGCAGATCTACAATCTGTTCTATTGCTTGTCTACAGTCTGTTCTAATCCCCAATAAAAGTCTTTACTACTCCACCTCTACAGTCTGTTCTACTGCATGTCTACAGTCTGTTCTAATAATGGTCTACAGTCTCTTCTACTGCACATCTACAGTCTGTTCTAATGCATGTCTATAGTCTGTTTAAATGTTCGTCCACAGTCTGTTCTAATGCAGTCCGTACGACCACACATCTATAGTCTGTTCTATTGCTCGAATATCGTCTGTTCTATTACCCAATAACAGTCTTTACTACTCGACCTCTACAGTTTGTTCTACTGTTCCTCTACAGTCTGTTCTAATGCTCGTCTACAGTTTGTACAACTGCACCTCTACAGTCTGTTCTAAAGCATGTCTACAGTGTTTTCTAATACTCATCTACAGTCTGATCTAATGCTCATCTACAGTCTGTACTACTGCACCTCTAGAATCTATTATTCTGCACATTGACAGTCTGTTCTACTAGACGTTTACAGTCTATTCTAATGATCGTCTACAGTCTGTTCTACAGCCAATCTAGAGTCTGTACTACTGCTGCTCTGAAGACTGTTCAACTGCACGTCTACAGTCTGTTGAACTGCACCTCTACAGTCTGTTCTATTGTACATCTACAGTCTGTTCTAATGCACATCTACAGTCTGTTCTAATGCAAGTCGACAGTCTGAACTACTACTTGTCTAGAGTCTGTACTACTGCACCTCTACAGTCTGTTCTAAAATCATGTCTACAGTCTATTCTAATACTCATATACAGCCTGTTCTATTTCTCGTGTACAGTTTGTAGTTAAGCACCTTTAAAGTCTATTCTTCTGCAGCATCATCAGTCTGTTCTACTGCAAGTCTACAGTCTGTTCTAATAATTGTCTACAGTCCGTTCTACTGCACGTCTACAGTCCTTTCTAATAATTGTCGACAGTCTATACTACTGCAGCTCTACAGTCTCTTCTACTGCACATCTACAGTCTGTTCTAATGCTCGTCTATAGTCTGAACAACTGCACCTCTACAGTCTGTTCTAAAGCGTGTCTAGAGTATTTTCTAATACTCATATATAGTCTGTTCTAATGCTAGTCTATAGTCTGAACTACTGCACCTCTACAGTCTGTTCTAAAGCATGTCTAGAGTGTTTTCTAATACTCATCTACAGTCTGATCTAATGCTCATCTACAGTCTGTACTACTGCACCTCTAGAATCTATTATTCTGCACATTGACAGTCTGTTCTACTAGAGGTTTACAGTCTATTCCAATGATCGTCTACAGTCTGTTCTACAGCCAATCTAGAGTCTGTACTACTGCTGCTCTGAAGACTGTTCAAATGCACATCTACAGTCTGTTGAACTGCACCTCTACAGTCTGTTCTATTGTACATCTACAGTCTGTTCTAATGCACATCTACAGTCTGTTCTAATGCAAGTCGACAGTCTGAACTACTACTTGTCTAGAGTCTGTACTACTGCACCTCTACAGTCTGTTCTAAAATCATGTCTACAGTCAATTCTAATACTCATATACAGCCTGTTCTATTTCTCGTGCACAGTTTGTAGTTAAGCACCATTAAAGTCTATTCTTCTGCAGCATCATCAGTCTGTTCTACTGCAAGTCTACAGTCTGTTCTAATAATTGTCTACAGTCCGTTCTACTGCAGTCTACAGTCCTTTCTAATAATTGTCGACAGTCTATACTACTGCAGCTCTACAGTCTCTTCTACTGCACATCTACAGTCTGTTCTAATGCTCGTCTATAGTCTGAACAACTGCACCTCTACAGTCTGTTCTAAAGCGTGTCTAGAGTATTTTCTAATACTCATATATAGTCTGTTCTAATGCTAGTCTATAGTCTGAACTACTGCACCTCTACAGTCTGTTCTAAAGCATGTCTAGAGTGTTTTCTAATACTCATATACAGTCTGTTCTAATGCGCGTTTACAGTCTGTACTAGTGCATCTCTACAGTCTATTCGTCTGCACATTGTCAGTCTGTTCTACTGGACGTTTACAGTCTGTTCTAATGCTCGTCTACAGTCTGTTCTAAAGCCAATCTAGAGTCTGTACTACTGCTGCTCTGAAGTATGTTCAACTGCATGTCTACAGTCTCTTCAACTGCACCTCTACATTCTGTTCTATTGTACTTCTACAGTCTGTTCTACTGCACGACTATAGTCTGTTTTAATAAACGTCTACAGTCTCCTCTAATGCACATCTACAGTCTGTTCTACTGGATGTCTACAGTCTGTTCTAATAATTGTCTAGAGTCTGTTCTACTGCACGTCTACAGTCTCTTTTAATAATTGTCAACTTTCTGTACTACTGTACTTCTAAAGTCTCTTCTACTGCACATCTACAGTTTGTTCTAATGGTCGTCTAGAGTCTGTACTACTGGACCTCTACACTCTGTTCTAAAGCATGTCTACAGTCTTTTATAATACTCATGTACAGTCTGTTCTAATGCTCGTGTAAAGACTGTAGACGAGCATTAGAACAGACTGTAAACGTCCAGTAGAAGAGACTGACAATGTGCAGAAGAATAGACTCTAGAGATGCAGTAGTACAGACTGTAGACGAGCATTAGAACAGACTGTAGATGTGCATTAGAACAGACTTTAGAAGTGCAGTAGTAGAGACTGTAGATGTGTAGTATAACAGACTGTAGACGTTTATAAGAACAGATTGTAGACTTGCATTAGAACAGACTGTGGATGTGCAGTTAGAACAGACTGTAGATGTGCAGAAGAACAGACTGTAGACGTTTATTAGAACAGACTAGACCTGCAGTAGAACAGACCGTAGATGAGCAGTAAAACAGACTATAGATTTGCATTAGAACAGACTTTAGAAGTGCAGTAGTAGAGACTGTACACGTGTAGTAGAACAGACTGTAGAGGTGCAGTAGAACAGACCTTAGATGAGCAGTAGTTCCGACTGTAGACGAACATTAGAACAGACTGTATATGAGTATTAGAAAACACTCTAAACATGCTTTAGAACAGACTGTAGAGGTGCAGTAATACAGACTGTAGATGAGAATTAGAAAAGACTGTAAACGTCCAGTAGAACAGACTGACAATGTGCAGAAGAATAGACTTAGGAGATGCAGTAGTACAGACTGTAGACAAGCATTAGAACAGACTGTATCTGAGTATTAGAAAACACTCAAGACATGCTTTAGAATAGACTGTAGAACTGCAGTAGTTCAGACTGTAGACGAGCATTAGAACAGACTCTATATGAGTTTTAGAAAACACTCTAGACATGCTTTAGAACAGACTGTAGATGAGCAGTAATACAGACTGTAGACTTGCATTAGAACAGACTGTAGATGTGCAGTAGAACAGACTGTAGACGTTTATTAGAACAGACTGTAGACCTGCAAAAGAACAGACCGTAGATGAGTAGTAAAACAGACTATAGACTTGCATTAGAACAGACTGTAAAACTGACTGTAGACGAGCATTAGAACAGACTGTAAACATCCAGTAGAACAGACTGACAATGTGCAAAAGAATAGACTGTAGAAATGCAGTAGTACAGACTGTAGACGAGCATTAAAAGAGAGTGTAGATGTGCATTAGAACAGACTTTAGAAGTGCAGATGAGCAGCTGTACAGACTGTAGACTTTCATTAGAACATACAGTAGATGTCCATTAGAATAGACTGTAGATGTGCAGTAGAACAGTCTGACGAGGTGCAGAAGAATAGACTGAAGAGTTGCAGTAGTTGAGACTTTACACGAGGATTAGAACAGACTGTACATGACTATTAGAAAAGACTGTAGACATGCTTTAGAACAGACTTTAGAGCAGCAGTAGTACAGACTCTAGATTGGCTTTAGAACAGACTGTAGATGAGCTTTAGAACAGACTGTAGAGGTGCAGTAGTTCAGACTGTAGATGAGCATTAGAACAGACTCTATATGAGTATTAGAAAACACTCTAGACATGCTTTAGAACAGGCAGTAGAGGTGCAGTTGTACAGACTGTAGACGAGCATTAAAACAGACTGTATATTAGTATTAGAAAACACTCTAGACATGCTTTAGTACAAACTGTAGATGTGCAGTAGTACAGACTGTAGACGTTTTTTAGAACAGACTGTAGACTTGCAGTAGAACAAACTGTAGATGAGCAGTAGTACAGACTGGAGAATTCCATTAGAACAGATTGTAGATGTGCATTAGAACAAACTGTAGATGTGCAAAAGAATAGACTGTAGAGGGCAGTAGTTGAGAATTTACAGGAGCATTAGAACAGACTGTACATGAGTATTAGAAAAGACTGTAGACATGTTTTAGAACAGACTGTAGAGTTCCAGTAGTACAGACTCTAGACGACCATTAGAACAAACTGTAGATGTGCAGTAGAAGAGACTGTAGACAATTATTATCTATTAACAATAGAAAAGACTGTAGAGGTGCAGTTGAACAGACTGTAGATGTGTAGTTGAATAGACTTCAGAGCAGAAGTAGAACAGACTCTAGATTGGCTTTGGAACAGACTGTAGACGAGCATTAGAACAAACAGTAAACAACCTGTAGAACAGACAGAGAATGTGCAGAAGAATAGACTCTAGAGGTGCAGTAGTACAGACTGTAGATGAGGATTAGAACAGACTGTATATGAGTATTAGAAAACACTGTAGATATGCTTTAGAACAGACTGTAGAGTTGCAGTAGTTCAGACTGTAGACGAGCATTAGAAGAGACTGTATATGAGTATTAGAAAACACTGTAGACATGCTTTAGAACAGATTGTAGAGGTGCAGTAGTTCAGACTGTAGACGAGCATTAGAACAGACTGTATATGAGTATTAAAAAACACTCTAGACATGCTTTAGAACAGACTGTAGATATACAGTAGTACAGACTAGAGACTTGCATTAGAACAGACTGTAGATGTGCATTAGAACATACTTTAGAAGTGCAGTAGTAGAGACTGTAGATGTGTAGTAGAACAGACTGTAGACGTTTATCAGAACAGACTGTAGACATGCATTAGAACAGACTGTAGATGAGCAGTAGTACAGACTGTAGACTTGCATTAGAACAGACTGTAGATGTGCATTAGAAAAGACTGTAGACGTTTTTTAAAACAGACTGTTTCATTGTTTATTCATGGGCCAAAGTACTGAAGAAAGTGGGTGTATTGATCCTATTTTATTGACAAAATGTTTTGTAAAAAAAGAGTATCTTTTTTATAGCATAACACACAATGTTCAGTCTTTTTTTAATTTTTGCGAATTTAAAAACTTTCTGTGTGAGCCTGATGGGAATGGAAGTTTTAATCTAAATATTCTCTAAAGTGAATATGAATGAAAATAAAGGTGGAATTGATAAATGGAGGAGATTTGGCAAGAAAAAAATAAGATTTTTTTTTTGAGGTTGTAAATATTTATGTAAAAAAACCCACTTGTTATTTCTTCTCTGGTCTCTCTGTGGCCTCTGCCTCCTCTTGTCTCTTTGTGGCTTCTGCCTTCTCTGGTCTCTCTGCCTCCTCTGGTCTCTCTCTGGCATCTGCCTTTTCTGGTCTTTCTGCCTCCTCTGCATCCTCTCATCTCTCTGCCTCCTCTGGTATCTTAGTCTTTCTGTCTCTTCTGAACTCTCGGTGGCCTCTGCCTCCTCTGGTCTCTCTGCCCCGTTGCCTCCTCTGGTCTCTCTGTGGCCTATGCCTCCTCTGGTTTCTCTGCGGCCTATGCCTCCTCTGGTCTCTCTGTGAACTCTGCCTCCTCTACTCTCTCTAACTCCACTGGTCTCTCTCTGGACTATGCCTCCTCTGGATTCTCTATGGCCTCTGCCTCCTCTGGTCTCTCTGTCTCCTCTGCATCCTCTCGTCTCTCTGCCTCCTCTGGTCTCTCTGTCTTTATGCCTCCTCTGAACTCTCGGTGGCCTCTGCCCCCTCTTGTCTCACTGTGGCCTCTGCCTTCTCTGGTCTCTCTGCCTCTTCTGGTCTCTCTGTGGCCGCTGCCTCCTCGTGTCTCTCTGTGGAATCTGCCTTTTCTGGTCTCTCTGCCTCCTCTGCCTCCTCTGATCTTTCTGTGGCCTCTGCCTCCTCTGGTCTCTCTGCCTCCTATGCTTTCTCTCATCTCTCTGTGGCCTCTGCCTCCCCTGGTCACTCTGTCTCCTCTGCCTCCTCTGGTCTCTCTGCCTCCTCTGCCTCCTCTGGTCTCTCTGCCTCCTCTGCCTCCTCTGATCTTTCTGTGGCCTCTGCCTCCTCTGGTCTCTCTGCCTCCTATGCTTTCTCTCATCTCTCTGTGGCCTCTGCCTCCCCTGGTCACTCTGTCTCCTCTGCATCTTCTGGTCTCTCTGCCTCCTCTGCCTCCTCTGGTCTCTCTGTGGCCACTGCCTCCTCTGGTCTCTCTGTGTCCTCTGCCTCCTCTGTTTTTTTCTGTCTCCTTTGCCTCCACTGGTCTCTCTGTGGCATCTGCCTCCACTGGTCTCTCTGTGGCCTCTGCCTCCTCTAGTCTCTCTGCCTTCTCTGCCTCCTCTGGTCTCTCTGTGGCCTCTGCCTCCACTGGTCTCTCTGTGGCCTCTGCCTCCACTGGTCTCTCTGTGACCTATGCCTCCACTGGTCTCTCTCTGGCCTCTGCCTCCTCTGGTCTCTCTGTCTCCTTTGCCTCCTCTGGTCTCTCTGTGGCCGCTGCCTCCTCTGGTCTCTCTGTGGCATCTGCCTTTTCTGGTCTCTCTGCCTCATCTGCCTCCTCTGGTTTCTCTGTGGCCTCTGCCTCCTCTGGACTCTCTGCCTCCTCTGGTCTCTCTGTGGCCTATTGTTATAGGAATATTTTATATCCTTATATTTAACCAGAGAGACACGGAGACCGATTATAATTTAACAAGCAATGGCCAAGTTTTAATCCTTGCAAGGATGAGCAAAGCAGACACAGTTACAACGGAAGGTTTGCTTAAAGATGTAAACATGACATGGGATTATATACAACACCGTGGCGTCCTTGGTGAGAGCGTTCACAATGGTCCAGGAGAAAGAGTCCGTGACAAGCCATGTCTCAGTCTTGTTATGTCTACTTCCTGCTTGGATTAGAGCGAAGGACATGACATGAATTTGACATGACCTGAGGAGAACTATAAGCCCCCAGTAACTCTAAACATAGGAATTAAAATTATTATAACATTCCCCCCTCTTTATGCTGATAACAATTAGCATAAACAATCTACTAGCTTGAGTGTGAGTTGTTTACTTTTGACAAAGCGAAAACCCAGCAGGGCATCTGACCTAGTACTCTTGACCATTTGACCTAACGCTGGGAAAAAGTCTTTGTCCACCCCTTGCCCCAAGGCGGCGTCAACACACAAACATCAAGCATTAACTATATGTAATCCCAAAACTGAATCTCAAACACATTTCAAATCAAAGACAAAAATGATTATACGGGATATGTTTACAATCAAATGGGACTCCATAGAGTCATGCACTGATTCTTCAAAATCAAATTCATAAAAGTCCATAAATCAAAACACAGTGTCACTCCAAAAAGCGTAGAAAAATATGCCAGAGGTTAAGCTGGTCGGCCCATCGGACTTTAAGCTGGTCGCCCCATCGGACTCAAGATCTCTGGCCTGTCCCTGTCACAGAAATAAAAACACATGGAGTGAGACTTATGCACATTCTTAATGATTAAAATCATTCTCTTAAGCATCATAACTTCAATGAACCATACGGCCCTTAGGACTGTAGTATGATCCGTCCTGGAGCTGTTGTCCCGTTGGTGAACATGCAGATGTTAACGTCCCTCAGATATCAAAGTGTTCATCTGAGGTCAAAGCCTCGACCACAGTCGTTGGGCAGGTGCATGTCCAGGAATGTTGACCCAGCAATGGTCACATCCATCAATCTCACCAACAAGCTCCGGATACATGGAAATCAACACAAACAAAAGTTATAAGACATGGAAGACATGAAAGTACATCTCAACACATAATTATTTTGTAATTATTTTTTAAAACCATGTCAAAATCACTTACTCTATTCCAGAATACTCTGCCAATTCTTCTGCAGAGTGTGAAGCTCTTTCTTAAAGGCTTTAGTTGTGCTGTTAACTAGACCTGTGTTACCTTGGATGACATCATGTTTTAGATCCCACCTTTTCAGCTCATAGCATCTCAGTGCTATTGGTTCTGTCCAGTCCTTGGACCAGGTCCAACTCATCTCCAGCCTCAATTCACAGTTACAGCATCTCTTGTGCAATTCATAAACCTTTGTTGGTTATAACTCTAATTAATTTAATTCCACATTTGCATAAATTCAATTCTAATTTAATTTTAGCCTTATATTCATTAAGGACACCTCGAAGAACCCCCCTCTTGTCGATGTAAATCTCAAATGAAACCTGATGGAACTGCTGTTTAATTCCTAAGGTGTGAGTTTCTACTCACGATGTTCTCCGTCACATTGTATTTGAACAAATAAAATGAGGATCCTTTAAGGACACATGTTTCCGGTCAGCAGGCAATGCTGGTCTCATGGTCTTACTTCCACAAAACCTCCAGACTTTTGCACTGCACTGCACCTGTCCCTGATCTCTGTTTGTCAGGTTCAGAGTGATGTTACAGGACATCCTGTCACTGGCCCTGCTCACAGGTGTACTCCAGGTGTAAACTAAGATAATTATAAGTTCAAAGACTATGTTAATATTAGCTCTTACTGGTGGCTATATTAATTGTCAAATCCTCCCTTCTAAGCCGGTACCTGCTGTGGTTGGCTTCCATCAAAACAAAATACAAACAAACAAATCAAACGTTCTCTGACATTTTTAGACCCATAGAAAGTGCCTTCAGGCTTTCGTCAAACGAAACCATACAAGCTCTTAAAATGATCAAACCATAAAAATGAAACACAGATAATGTGTTTATCCACAGATATGTTCTGCTGGAAATCTAATTTAATCTGAAAGGTTCAATCAGATCAAACAGTGCTCCTCCAGAACGGTCCTTCATGTCAACTTTCTTTTTCTTTATTTTTATTTAAACTCTTTAACTGTATTAACACATCCCTACATTACTCTTTTACACACATCACCTCTTCACTTTAATACAGTTTAAATCTTCTTCTCCCTCTCTTTTTTGAGACCTGGGAAACCCATGGCTCAAAACAACAATAAAAAAAATTAAAACAATAAACATAAAATCATAAAATGAAAGGCCAGTGCCATTGATCATTTTAAAATTTCAGTCTATCAATTATCATTTCTAACTATTCGTCTTCTTTATGTTTTCCAAACAGCATCACTGTTGTTTCTGTTATATTTAAACTTACTTTTGTTTAGTTCAGTTTTAATTTTAGTTACCATTAGTTGTAGGTCTTTACCTGTAACTGTAAGTAGTATCATCCGCAATCATAGTAATATTTTATTCAGTTGATGCAAACATAACGACTTTAAAATAGATCAGCACCAGTTTCTCATGATCTATCGTCACAAAACTCTTTAGCCAAAGACTTTAAATTTTCAATCCAATTAGAAAATCCTCAGAATATTATTCAATCACCTCAAAGTAATTCTTTTAGAAATAAAATCCTCAAAAAACAAAACTCTTGGGTCAGACCCCTCCCTTGGGGGGTTAACCTTGTAACAGGACAGCCTCCTTCAGCTGCTCAAACACCTCATCTCTCTCTCCTCCAAAACTCCATCACCACGTGACTGTCGTTTAAAAGAAAGACTTTTCATAAAATTAACTAAGTTCTGTGTTAATTTTTCTGCATTTACCCTTTATAATAACGATTCTTCAGGGGTTTGTTCAGTCCAGAATTGTTCCACACTGTCTCTGTAAAACTCAGTCTCAACACCAGGTGTTCAATAAATAAAACAAACCACGTCTCTTCATTTCCTCAGATTCACCACCATTGAACTTAGTAATATTTAGTAATGTTAATTTAAAACATGCAAAGATTAAACCTCTTAAAATTTTAATCTTTAGTTTCCAAAGATTTCGCTCAGTGTTTTTCATAAACAGCTCCAAAGTTCAACCAAAAATATTATTCAATTCCGTTCAAAAGGACAGACTCTTTGTGTTAGTCTGTTCCAACCTTAAATCAGATTCATCAAAAAAACTTTTTTTCCTCTTTAAATCACTTCAAGCAGTTATTAAACCCAGTGAGCACTTTGTCTTATGCTCTCAAACTTTAACCATTTTTACAGTTTAACACTTTAACTTAAACTTTTCAAATAAACCACCTCCAATCCTTCAAGATTGTTTTAACATATGTTTTAACATATAGATACGTTTTCAATTCCCAGATTACACATTTACCTTGCAGTTTAAAACTTTATTGTAAAGATGACTACTTTTAGCATCTATTATTTAGTTTTAGATATATACCTTTATTAGAAATTACCATTTCAAAAACCCATTGGTTATTATTTATTCTGTCTTCATTTCAGTTTCTCTAATTACTTAGACAATATTTTTTTCAAACAATACTCAAACCTCAGTTGTCATTTAGTTTTCTGATTCTAAAAACAACATGGTGAAATAATGTTTTTTACTCTAGCTAGTCAATAGATGTTTTTTTTCCGGATTTATTCGGCCGAAGTCAGCTTCCTGCTTGACCAATACAGATTAGCTAATCTACCGAGCTATAGCTGGGCTCGATAGTCCGCTCCGCAAACTTATTTTTACCCAGTACCTACTGCTTGGCTACTGTCAGCATCCCGCTAACTAATGATATCATATTCAGATTATTGTCCGTAACTCGCTCCGCTAAGTCAGTTTCTAGAATCCCAACAGTTACGTACAATACACAGCTGTCTGAGCACTGATCAGTGGGAGAAAGAGACAAAAGGCAACACGTTGGTTTCGTGGTTCTGTTCTCTCCTTCTCAAAGCTTTATTGTAAACGCACAGTTTATATACAATGGCAGTGTGACCTTACATGGTAATGGTGCATCTACCAATCACAGACATTTTCTGGGCAACAAAGAATACATTCAGAGTAAAAAACAGATGTTTCCTGGGCAGCAAAGCAGTGTGTCCATATATGGAAGTCCATATGGCTCAAAGCAGCAGCGTGTGTCCATGTATGGAAGTCTATATGGCCAAAGCATCCTGTCCACACAAAGAGGCACAAAGCCATGTACAATGTCCTACAGTGGGTAGTCTAACTAAAGCCCTTAATAACTACAATGAAGTCATAAGCACTCCAAAACTCATCTACAAACTAGGTTAAAAAGGATACAAACTATATTAAAAAGGATATCATTCCAATATATGATTAAAATAACATTTTACTTATAGCATTCCACCCTTTGATTCTATAAAAGAATCACCTTACAATGACAATACTCGGACCAAGGGAATTTCACAGTTGTTGATGGACCTGTACAGGCCGTCACCCAAACCTGATCCTTTCCCTGTTCACATAGTCAATACTGTTGGAAAAAGTTATATATCAAGATCCTCAGGAAAAACATATAATCCTATTTTTTCCTCATCGTCATTTTCTGAATTCGGTGATTCATCCAAAAGTAGTGTAGGATAAAAATTGGTAGAATGTACAAGCAATATGTTTTCCATCCGTCGTTGAATACATCCTATTATGCATGGAACACACATACAGAATAACAACATTAAAATAATTACACTTGCCATAGGCACCAGAATTGAAGTAACTATACCTGAAAATCGTCCAAAAGTGTTATTTACCCATTGGTCAAACCAGCCTTTACTTAACATATTATTTAAATCAGAAAGTTCCGTCTGTAGATCTTTTATTTCCTGGATAGCAAGAGAAACATTTGACATGTCAGATATTTGTTTTATATTGGTGCAACACCCTTCATCCGCATTGATGAAAGTACACAGACCTCCTCTGTCAGCCAGCAAAATATCCAGTGCTTGTCTATTCTCTAGCACCGTTCTAGTGACATCTGTAAGTTTTTGTTCAATTGCTAGCAACGATTTAGCCGTAGAATTGACCATTCTCTGTTGAGTATAATAAAGATAATTAATCCACTTGCTGTGTTTAGACGATGTTATTGCCGATAAAAACGGTATTGCAGCAAGTAAAGACCATCCATTAGGGTCTCTAATGGCCTGAAATTCAGGAGGCACACCCATTGGTATCCCAAAACTGTTATCCTCAGCTCCTCTCTTATTCCTTGTTTTCAAATCCTCCTCTTTAGTGATGACTGTAATTCTTTCAGCAAGCATAACTACAGCACACTCCTGATCTACTCCTGGTCTGTTTCTTAATGTTGCTGTGTTACCACATGCAAAGAAAATGTCTGGAGTCCAGTCCAATCTGCTAATGATTTCTCCCAACCACCTACCTCTACCCGAGTCATCAGTAGTTCCCATCCACTGAACACACTTTATACGGTAACTGAAAGGTAGCCTTGCTCGTCCTGAACCCACCCTTATACAGGAGAACTCAGCAGCCTTCGCTGCGGGGCACTCTCGAACCGGAGGGTCTAATTGAAGCTCCTTGTGTGTGTAACGTGGTTTAGGACAGTTTGACTCCCACAGGTGATTCATGTAGGCAAAGTGTCTGTTAATCATTGACAGAAAAATGCAATCTATTAAACAAATATTGCTGGCAACGATAGGATAGAATTTGCCAACGTGCAGTAAAAAGGTTCCCATTTCTGTTAGATATACTTTAGTTTCTACACCAGCTTGGTTAATAACGATATAAGCATCACAAGTTTCTTTTTTATTTACAGCTACTCCTACAGCCATATACTTTTGTCTTGGTACCACACATATTACACAATCCTCTGGTTTCACCCCTAGAGGTTGAACTATGTTGGTTAGTGTTTTATTCCATCTAGATTCAAAAGTTAGTATGTCCAGGTTTTCTTCCACATCTGGTTCTGCTGGCTGTACTGTAGCAGGACGTATTGGAACAATAGATGGAAGTGACTGATATATAGGGTTGGCTGAGGGAAGAGTCCTGGTAATTGTACTAATTTCCTTTAAGTTGCCACAGTCGTATCCTGGTTTTGACAAAGCATAACCTAAAGGAAATGTTACACATTTACAATATATGTTACCATGTTGTGGTCTACCAGGCCAGTTACAATGTAATGAAACCTCTGTGCTATTCTGATGTTGGCCCTGTACCGCGCTGTAAACAGAACATACTTGGGATGCTACTCCAAACTGTGGCACATATGTAACAATGTTCTTTACCTCTTTTCCACATGGCTCAAATTCTAAAGCAAAACTACTAATGTGTCCAACCTTGGTTTTACAGTTGCAAATTATTTCATCACCTTGTAGTGTGTAGCCCACGTGAATAATGCCTTCTGTTCCCCTTACAACGTTTCCCTTTATACTCAAAGCACCATGAATTTCCAGTAAAATTACATAAATCATAAAAGAAAAAAACATCTTGTAAATATTATGTCACACTATGTACACTGTAAGCCTTGAATAACTTATCTCAGTCTTTGTAGTCGTATTTTCCAGGGAGCGCTCCTTCAGTCAGTCGAGTTCTCGTCCTTTGAGACAATGTCCGTGTCCGTGTCCGTGTCTTTGTCCTTGTCCTTGGTGGTACTGTCTTTAGTCGGTCCGTCAGCTAGCTTGTCAACGATCGCCTTTTTTATGTGGTGGTGATGGATCCAAGTTGCTCTCTCGCCCACTTTGACTGCTGTTGGTGATGTTAGCAGAACCTGGTATGGGCCCTCGAACCTTGGCTCCAACCAATTTTTCCATCTCCACCTCTTTATCCACACATAGTTGCCTGGCACCAGGTCGTGTAGTGGTCAAGCCTGGGCAAAAGAAAAGAATTCTGCCAGCAACGTATTGTATTTTCCAATTTGTAATTCATACCTTAGTTGTTAAAGGTTAGTTGTTAGTGTGATTAGTTGTTAGCACATATTTAGTTTCTTGGCATGCACTTGATTCAATAAAATCCATCATTCAGTGATGAACTGGTCCTTGAGCTCTTTTGTTGCAACTTACTCTGCGCAGTTTTTACATTGTGCCTGGCACACATACAACACTTAAGACAGACTTAAAACATACAACACTTAAAACAGACTTAATATGCACCCTACTTAATACATACTTCTGCCACTATCTGCCGTATCCCTGGGCAGTGCCAAACTCCTCTAATAAGATTTACCATTTTATTTTGTCCATCATGGTCTTTATGTGCTATTTCTGCAGCAATTCTATACCAGGCTCGTGGTAAACATGGTTTTCCATTAGATGTCCATATACCATTAACTTGGGTAGCATAGTTTTTCCATCTGGAAAGTTCAGTTTTTTCTGCTTGATTTTGAATGTCCTCTATTGAAGTTTCAAAATAGTCTTGTATAGACACATTGTTTAAACTCTCAACATTTATTTTTGTTTTACTTTCAGCTGCTTTTTTGGCCTCGGCATCTGCCTTTGCATTGCCAAGACTTTCTAAGTCTGTATTTTTCGTATGTGCTTTACATTTTACCACTGCTATTTTTTTAGGTAAAAGTATTGCTTCCAGTAATCTCTGAACCTGTTCACTGTTAGATATTTGTTTACCCATGGCCGTTAGAAGATTTCTTTGTTGCCACAGTGCTCCAAAATCATGTACTACTCCAAACGCATATCTACTATCTGTGTAGATAGTTACTTCCTGTTCCTTGTGCAATTCACAAGCTCTTGTTAACGCATGAAGCTCAGCTTTTTGTGCTGACCAATGTTGTGGCAATACTCCAGATTCTAAAATTGTTTCAGCCGTTACCACAGCATACCCCACCTCCATTCCACCCTTTTGGTCTCTTTTAGCACACCCGTCCACAAATACTATACTTCCTGTATTAAGAGGAATGTCAATAAGATCTCGTCTTGGGGTAAGAACCTCTCTAACAACTTCCTGACAGTCGCGTGTGTCTGTGTCATCTGATGGAAATGGAAGTAAAGTTGCTGGGTTTAGCTTGGTGCACGTCTTTATTGTCAACATCAGGTCTCCAAACAAACATGTCTCGTATTTCAAATACCTTTGAGTAGTGAGGTGTGTCAAATGTTGGTCTTGAAGAAGCATTTGTATTTGATGGTTACACCATACTGTCAAAGGTGAAAATCTCACCCACTCCCGGACTGCTAAAACTGCTTCATACATTCTTCCACAGACTCTCTCATCCATACCGTCTTAAACACTGACCACATTTGCCACAAACTTATTTCATACACCTCCAGAGTTGGATTAAACCGTACTTTATCCCCAACAGTAACCCACCCTGACTTGGCGTCATTGAGAAGTATCATAGTCAGAAAAGATTGTAGGTCTTTCCACTCATCTGTATCATCTCTGGCAATAGAAACATGTGGTGTGTGTCCAGTAAACAGATGCATTTGTTCAGAGTGTAACTCTACTGAGCATACGGCTCTAGTCTTACTACAGTATAAACTTTTTACCATTAAGGTGTTGTGTGCGTCTTTAATCTGTTTGTAAAAGTCTTCTTCATAATTGTCATCAGGTCCCTGTGACACATGCAACGTACAATGTAAGTCTTCTGCTGTCATGAAGTGTCTTGACTGAGTGGTGTATTGTCGGGCTATGTCAAGAACTATCTGTCCTGCCTCTGTGTGTTGCAAATCTAGCTGCATCATATAGATGACAAGAGGTATGTCATGTCCGTGTAACACAAACTGTTGTTCTGGGTTTCTCATTTTAACCTCAGTCGGTGTACTTTCTACTGTCATACACATTTTCTTCATAAGGTCTCTTCCACACAGATTAATTGGACAAGATCTAGATAAAATAAATTCATGTTCCACAATCCGATAGGCCCTCTACTATAAGTGGACTTGTTACCGCTTCCAATTGCATTTGATTAGTGTTTCCTATTGTAACTACAGTTTTGTTTGACAATGGAATATGATTTTTCCGTTTACACTTAGTAGATAATACTGATTTAGATGCACCGCTATCTATTAAAAGATTTTCAATTTCTCCATTTATCTGTAGTATAATATTCGGTCCGTCGTCTTTACTTGATATTCTGATTTCTTCAACATCCATGTCCTGTAAGTCAGTCAAGTTAGTCTGGATAGTCTGGTCTGATGCACTCCCCGCAAAATCCTATGCTTGAAATGGTGGTGCACTGGGTTCTGACCTTTTTAACTTTGGGCAATTTCTTGCCCAGTGGCCTCTTTCCCTGCAAAGTCTGCACTGATCTTTTCCAATATTCCATCTTCTTTTCTTAAACCTATTCTCTGTCTGTGCCTGCGGTTGCTGTATGTCTCGTCTTGGATCCTGTACATAAAACACTTGCTGTGTCTCTTTCTTAGCATTCTTTTCCTTTTCTGTCCTGGCTAAATACTCCTCCCAATGCTGAGCCTGAGTTATTAACTCATCCCACCCCATAGTTTTCCAGCCAACCTTGTGTCGCTTGATTAAAATCTGAGTTTCTGAGTTTAATCTATTTAATCCAAGTGCTACAACGGCTGCCTCAAATGGTCCTATAGGGCTAGACCCAAACTTACCCTTTTCCTGTTCTGTCTGTTGCTCATATGCTTTAAGGAATTTAGCCAAAAACAAAGGTGCACTCTCTTCAGGACCCTGAGTCATTTGCATTACATTTTGAAGACCTGAATAGTTACCCCAAACCTCTTTAGCAAAAAGAACTATTTCATTTACCATGTCTTGGTAGTCGTCATCTCTGTCCCACTGTACTTCTTTAGAAACCACTTTTTCTATAGTTCTACTCTCATCAAACAACTTGTCCCATTTATAAGCTTCATCTTTACTAATCATGCACAACAATTTTCTGCATTCTTCACCAGTCGGCCTCCACTGTTTGCACAATGAGATCCAATTTTTTTCAAAAGCATGTGTACCATTTCTGGGGTCAGGAACACATCCAGCTGCCTGTTTCATTTCTGTCCTGTCCCATGGTCTGAAAACCTGTTGAATACCATCTCCTCCTGCAACCTGATACATAGGAAACTGCCCAACCGGCTGCACCAACATCTGCTCAATCAATCTAACTGGTGTCTGAGATGTATGTCCAGTGTCTCCCCTTGTAACTGGTTTTGTTAGAGGTAATAGTCCTGTCGAGTCAGTGTTTTCAGTGGGTAATGGAGGATAAAGTGATGCTGCTATTGGTGGCTTATTAGATGGTGACACAAGTACATTTGTTTTTGGTTTTTTGATACACAAATTATGTGGCGCATTACTATCAGCCAGGTCTGGTCCTACGACTTTCTGAACCTGCAGTGATTCTGTTGATAATTCTTTTCCTTTTAGGCTTTTATTTAATTTAAGGTTTGCTTCTTGCTCCCACGGCTTTAAACAAATAAAGTCTTGTATTGTTAATTTTACTTTTGGTTTATTTTTATTTTTAGGCCATATATTCTTGTAACAGTTTTCCATGTTTTGTCTTAATTGTTGTAATTGTTGAACACTTAAACTACCCCCTTCTGGAAATCCCAACTTTTTTTCCCATATATTAAACCCTTTTAGTAGAGCCTGGATACTTTTTTTCCATAAATTCACATAATGCAGAATTTGGTTCAGCGTTACTTTTGGATTTACACAACCCCATTTTAGTTTTTCAAAGTTGGCACTTACCCGGACACAATGAGAAGTGTAGTTCGATCTCAGGGACTCCAGGAGCTTCACCTCGGGCCTCCAGACTGTCCCACCTCTTCTCCACGGCTGCTGTTTTTCTATGCTGCCGGAAGGCTTGATGAGTTGCGCTAGGTGGGGCTTTGAGTTCGTTGTCCAGCCCGTGGTCCTATGATGCCGCTCTGGATCCCACTTCTGACACCAATGAAATAATGTTTTTTACTCTAGCTAGTCAATAGATGTTTTTTTTCCGGATTTATTCGGCCGAAGTCAGCTTCCCGCTTGACCAATACAGATTAGCTAATCTACCGAGCTATAGCTGGGCTCGATAGTCCGCTCCGCAAACTTATTTTTACCCAGTACCTACTGCTTGGCTACTGTCAGCATCCCGCTAACTAATGATATCATATTCAGATTATTGTCCGTAACTCGCTCCGCTAAGTCAGTTTCTAGAATCCCAACAGTTACGTACAATACACAGCTGTCTGAGCACTGATCAGTGGGAGAAAGAGACAAAAGGCAACACGTTGGTTTCGTGGTTCTGTTCTCTCCTTCTCAAAGCTTTATTGTAAACGCAGTTTATATACAATGGCAGTGTGACCTTACATGGTAATGGTGCATCTACCAATCACAGACATTTTCTGGGCAACAAAGAATACATTCAGAGTAAAAAACAGATGTTTCCTGGGCAGCAAAGCAGTGTGTCCATATATGGAAGTCCATATGGCTCAAAGCAGCAGCGTGTGTCCATGTATGGAAGTCTATATGGCCAAAGCATCCTGTCCACACAAAGAGGCACAAAGCCATGTACAATGTCCTACAATGGGTAGTCTAACTAAAGCCCTTAATAACTACAATGAAGTCATAAGCACTCCAAAACTCATCTACAAACTAGGTTAAAAAGGATACAAACTATATTAAAAAGGATATCATTCCAATATATGATTAAAATAACATTTTACTTATAGCACATGGTCATACCAAAAAAATTAAATTATTTCCCAAGGTGGACTATATTTTCTTCCCACAGACCTTTCAGAAGGTCAAACTGTTTCCTAAATAAGTCTCCTAGACTTTGAATCGGATGTGCTAACGTCGAAACCAAAACAAAAACGGAAAAATCAAAACATTTCTCGCTCCGTTCTGTGAAAAATTCCTGTGTTCCCAAACAAGGTTTGTTTTGGGAGAGGAAAAAAACCTCTCTCTGTTAGGGAAATACCTACTGCGCAATTCACTTCAAGACACATTTTTAAATTCTTCTGATTACAAAGTGAACATTTTCATAAACGTTATATCGTGTTTTTGAACCACACTGATATTAAGGACCTCTATTAGTTCTCGTACTAATAGATACATACCCTTGTTTTGCAAAATACTAATCAATACTTTTATTTTGGATCTAAAGTTTGGATCTTTTAACATTTTCACTTCCGTGTTCTGTCTTTGTGTGTGTTTTAAGTGTCATCTGGTCTGTACATAACTTAACTCCTAATGTCCAGTCAGTGTTGCTCAGTGTTGCTCCTGCTGTGGCCTGGGTCTGGTCTCCGTCCCTCCGCAGACATGTCGCCCCCTCTGTCCCCTCCACCCCACCACGTCCACCCCCCACGGCCTCGCCCGCTCCGGTGACCATAGAAATTTGTGCGTGTTTTCCTCGGAGAAACACAACATAATCAGTTTTCATTTCAGATTTTGTGTCATTGAGAAAAGCCTCTTTCTTTTTGTTAAATTCAGTGCATATTACACTACATTTTCAAAATGTGCTCGGCATCTTACCGCCTCTGTGTCCGAATTGCTGCGCATTGGGCAGACCCCTTCAGGCCTTGGTGCAGCGGCTGGGCCGCAGGAGTGTGGCGGGGGGGTTTGGACAGTCGTGGGACGGCATGCTGCCGTCGAGGCAGGCGAAGACCCAAAGGCTCACAGGAAGAAACATTTGGAACATAATATATATGTCGTCAAATCTTTAATCTCCTCTCTGCTGTGTCACACAATCGTAATACAATATCTGTTCTTTAACAGACTATTTACAAACTTTTCTCATAATTCAAAAGATTCAAAGCACATTTACCTTCTGTAGATGTCTGTTTGTGTGCATATGTGTTTATGTTCCTGACCTGTTCAAGGGTCAGTCAAAGGTCCTTCTCTTGTCTGGACCCAGTGTCGGCCTCCTCTCCTGTTCTCAGTGCCCTCTCCTCTGCCACGCCCACCACAGCCCTGCTCCCGGTCTCCATGGCAACCATGGCCAATGGTGCATTTTCCCTCAGAAAAATACATTACATTCACATTAAGGTCAAGTTTCACACAATTTCCAACTTTAATTTACAAATTCCTCTTTGGTCTCTCTCAATAGATACAGTTTAAACTAAATACAGATAAACATTTGTCTGGAATATGTTATATTACCGTTTGTTTTGCTGCTGTCTTTCTGCAGCGTCTCAGCCGACAGGAGCAGGTGTGTGTGGGAAGGGCAGAGGAAGTTTGCACTGGTTTGAGCGTAGAGGCCGAGACCTAAAAATCTCACAGGACATAAAATAAAAATACAAATGATTAGTGTTTTGAAGTCCATGTGTACCTTCCTTTTAAAGAAAAACTCATTTTTCTTTTCACAAAATGGCTTCTCCCCCCCTTTTTTTTTCTCTGTTACACCTGAAGCCTAGAAAAATATCTTCCATAAGCTATTTTTAAGCTATTTTTCTTTCTTGTAATTGTTTAAATCACTGCTTTCAACTCAGTTCTCAAACTTTTTCCACAAAACCATTAACCCTTTGTTAATGTTCACATTCTTAGACCTTAGACATTCAACAATGGCGCCCATTCATACAACATTAATTCTAATACACAACTTCTTTTAACTGTTTTTAACTTTAAGTCCACATTATACATTATATTATTCTCAAAAGTATAAGCCCCTCTCTTTCGTAGGTTTTTCTTCTTACTCAGATGGATCAAAATAAGGTTAAATCAACCGAACAATTGTGTCACAATGTTAGATTTTCTGTTACTATTTTTCTAATTAACTCCTTGCATGCAGGTATTTGTAATTTACATAAATACATATCTCGCTTGCTACTTTTCCTCAGATGGATCAGATTCTCATGCATTAACTTATCACAAGTTAAGGCTTTTTCACATTCAGGCTGACTGATGTTAGTTGTCATTATTCAGACTGAATCAACTTCTTTCAATAAAATCAACTGCATTCAATCCACAGTCGCATCACAATCACTCTCTCAACCACACTTTTTACTCAGACTTTTACTCACTAACCCTTCAGGTTAGATAAACTTCATTAAAGCCACTTACTTCTGTGGGCTTTATCTCACTGCGTCACACAGTGAACAATTCTCTGCAGGCCTGCGTTACCAAGTCTCATATAGACTTCGGAGCTATGTATCTCACTTAAAGGTGTTAGGCTAAGAATCTCGATCATAGTCCATACTCGAGTTACCTGTGTGTCTAACACACCTTGACCGACGTCCATAGGTAAAGGCCAGCCTTGAGGGCGCGGCGCGTTAGGACCCGTGTTGTTGATCTTTATCAAATCTTGCCCTCAACCGGACCAGCCACATCCAGACCTCATACTCCTTATTGTAATCAGGCATCTTCTCTATCCCGTAGAGCTCGCACGTGATCATTCGTGGGAGTCAGATTCAAAGACCCAGTAAAAACTTACAGAGCACCAGGTATCTATACAGCTTACAATCCAGCAAGATTACAGACTTTAACACCGATCAACATCAAACTTGTCCCGTTAAGGCCTCACTTACACTTATACGGTAAGGTCTTGACACAAAACACACGCTTTTTCCCTCCGTCCCACAGGACGGACAGTGTCCAGCGTTCTTCTACCGTTATGATAATCACATGTAAATATTCTCAGATAAACACATGTAATCACCGAACCAGCAGAAGTAACCCAAACCACTACTTCCGGAAGGTTTGTTCGTTCACATTCACCATTCACACAAAAATAAAATTTTAACCCAGCTGGTTACCTGAATCAGAATTCCAATAGTCCAGTTGTTCCTCAGCCGGACGTCTTTGAATGTCTCCTCTCTTTTTCTCTCTTTGTTCAGATATCGTCACTGAGTCTCACACACAGATAGTGAAGGTCTGGCCCGTACTATTTAAAAACAATAGTCTCGGGACTTACAGAGAAATGCTTTGTGCATTTCCCCCGTGCACGTCAGTTTCACTTTTCTGCATGAGAAACAACAGGTATTGATATCCCGGACGAGCCCCCAAATGTTATAGGAATATTTTATATCCTTATATTTAACCAGAGAGACACGGAGACCGATTATAATTTAACAAGCAATGGCCAAGTTTTAATCCTTGCAAGGATGAGCAAAGCAGACACAGTTACAACGGAAGGTTTGCTTAAAGATGTAAACATGACATGGGATTATATACAACACCGTGGACGTCCTTGGTGAGAGGCACACAATGGTCCAGGAGAAAGAGTCCGTGACAAGCCATGTCTCAGTCTTGTTATGTCTACTTCCTGCTTGGATTAGAGCGAAGGACATGACATGAATTTGACATGACCTGAGGAGAACTATAAGCCCCCAGTAACTCTAAACATAGGAATTAAAATTATTATAACACCTATGCCTCCTCTGGTCTCTCTGCGGCCTCTGCCTCCTCTGGTCTCTCTGTGAACTCTGCCTCCTCTGGTCTCTGTGTGGCCTCTGCCTCCTCTGGTCTCTCTATGTCTACCTTGCCTACTCTGGTCTCTCTGTGAACTCTGCCTTCTCTGGTCTCTCTGTCTCTCTGCCTCCTATGGTCTTTCTGTGGCCTCTGCCTCCTCTTCAGTGTTGGGAAAGTTCACTTTCTACAAGAACTAGTTCAAAGTTCAGTTCACACATTTAAAAATGGACTAGTTCAGTTCATAGTTCAAACTTTCAAACAACAGACAACATGGATGCATCAAGCAACATTATAGATAATGGTCACTCACTATTTCTTACTGCAACAACTGAAAAAGAAATTATAGAAATTGTTAACAAATGTAAAAGTAAAAGATCTACTGACTGGAATGACCTTGACATGAGTATAATTAAAAAGTAATAAGGAATATAGCCAATCCTTTAACTCACATATGTAATCAATCTCTCAGCACAGGTAAATTTCCTAAATTAATGAAGATTGCCAAGGTCGCTCCAATCTATAAAAAATATGATAGTCATCAGTTTACAAATTACAGACCAATTTCTATACTCCCACAGCTATCAAAAATCTTAGAAAAGATTTTTGTTGCCCGTTTAAATGGTTTTATAGATAAGCATAACCTACTTAGCGATAGTCAATATGGCTTTAGAAATAACAGATCATTTTCACTTGCATTAATTGACCTCATGGAGGAAATAACTGATAAAATAGACAACAAGATGCATTCCATAGGCATTTTCATAGATCTCCAGAAAGCCTTTGATACAATAGATCACAAAATACTTCTAAAAAAAATTATACAAATATGGGGTGAGGGGGATTGCACATGATTGGGTGGAATCTTACTTGTATAACAGACAACAATATGTGCAGATGGGTGAATATAGGTCAGAATGGAGGAGTATAGTATGTGAAGTACCTCAAGGATCAGTCTTAGGACCAAAACTGTTTCTATTATATATAAATGACATTTGTAATGTATCCACAAAATTAAAATTTATATTATTCGCTGATGAAACTACAATCTTAGGTTCTGGCAAAGATCAACAGCTTCTTGTGACAGAAATCACAACAGAATTATCTAAAGTTAAAGATTGGTTCCATAGGAACAAACTATCATTAAATGTATCGAAAACAAAAATTATGCTATTTGGGAAATGTAGAAGGTAGGAGCAAATCCAAATCTTTCTTAATAATGTGAATATTGAATGTATAAAACAGTATAATTTTTTGGGTGTGATTCTGAGTCACAATGTTAGCTAGAGACCACAAATTACCAATATTTGTTCAAAAATAGCAAAAATATAGCATTAATGAGGATGTGTAAACAATTGTTAGATCACAAAGGTCTTTTTATCCTGTATTGCTCCCTTATCCTGCCATATATCACTTACTGTGCTGAGATCTGGGGAATACCTATGATAGTCATTTACTACCTTTATATAGATTGCAAAAAAGCCATCAGAATTGTACATCTCCCGTGGGCCCACCACCTGCAGGAGGAACCGTGGGGCCGGTGCAATGTGGATTGGGTGGCAGTCGGCGGGAGCCTCGACGACCCAATCCCGGACACAGAATCTGGCTCTAGGGACATGGAATGTCACCTCGCTGGCGGGTAAGGAGC
The DNA here is from genome assembly GCA_024349245.1 of Neodontobutis hainanensis. NCBI lineage: Eukaryota > Metazoa > Chordata > Actinopteri > Gobiiformes > Odontobutidae > Neodontobutis > Neodontobutis hainanensis. The sequence continues at coordinate 134,016 of JALDNG010000452.1, read as the reverse complement.
CTGAGCTTGTGGGAGGTTGAGAGATACCGACTAGAGATAGTCGGGCTCACCTCACGCACAGCTTGGGCTCTGGAACCCAAATCCTCGAGAGAGGCTGGACTCTCCACTACTCTTGAGTTGCCTGCGGTGAGAGATGGCGGGCCGGTGTGGGTTTGCTCATTGCCCCCGGCTCAGCCGCCATGTGTTGGAGTTCACCCGGTGAGCAGAGGGTCGCTTCCCTGCGCCTTCGGGTCGGGGATAGGTCTCTCACTGTTGTTTGTGCTACGGGCCAAATAGCAGTGCAGAGTACCCGGCCTTCTTGGAGTCTCTGGGAGGGGTGCTGGAATGTGCTCCAACCGGGGACTCCATCGTTCTACTGTGGGACTTCAACGCTCACGTGGGCAGCGACAGAGACACCTGGAGGCGTGATTGGGAGGAACGGCCCCTGATCTGAACCCGAGTGGTGTTCTGTTATTGGACTTCTGTGCTAGCAACAGTTTGTCCATAACGAACACCATGTTCAAGCATAAGGGTGTCCATCAGTTCACGTGGCACCAGGACACCCTAGGCCGGAAGTCAATGATCGACTTTGTAGTTGTTTCATCTGACCTCCGACCGCATGTCTTGGACACTCGGGTGAAGAGAGGGGCGGAGCTGTCAACTGATCACCACCTGGTGGTGAGTTGGATCCGATGGCGGGGGAGAAGGCGGGACAGACTTGACCGACCCAAACGTACTGTGAGGGTCTGTTGGGAACGTTTGGCCGAATCCCCTGTCAGAGAGATCTTCAACTCCCACCTCCGACAGAGCTTCGACCAGATTCCGAGGGAGACTGGAGACATTGAGTCTGAGTGGACGATATTCTCCACCTCCATTGTCGACGCAGCCACTCGAAGCTGTGGCCGCAAAGTGCCTGTCGTGGCGGCAATCCCTGAACCCGGTGGTGGACACCGGAAGTAAGGGAGGCCGTCAAGCTGAAGAAGGAGACCTATCGAGCCTGGTTGGCTTGTGGGACTCCTGAGGCAGCTGATAGGTACCGGCAGGCCAAGCGGGCTGCAGCACGGGTGGTTGTGGAGGCAAAAACTCGGGTCTGGGAGGAGTTCGGTGAGGCCATGGAAAAAGACTATCGGTCGGCCTCGAAGAAATTCTGGCAAACCGTCCGGCGCCTCAGGAGGGGGAAGCAGTGCCCTGCCAACACTGTTTACAGTGGAGGTGGGAATCTGCTGACCTCAACTGAGGATATTGTTGGACGGTGGAAGGAATACGAGGATCTCCACAACCCCACCGCCACGTCTTCCACAGAGGAAGCAGAGGCTGAGTGCTCAGAGGTGGACTCGTCCATTACTCGGGCTGAAGTCACTGAGGTAGTTGGGAAGCTCCTCGGTGGCAAGGCACCGGGGTTGATGAGTTACGCCTGAGTACCGCAAGTCTCTGGATGTTGTGGGGCTGTCTTGGCTGACACGCCTCTGCAACATCGCCTGGTGTTTGGGGACAGTACCTCTGGACTGGCAGACCAGGGTGGTGGTCCCTCTTTTAAGAAGGGGACCGGAGGGTGTGTTCCAACTACAGAGGGATCACACTTCTCAGCCTCCCCGGGAAAGTCTATGCGGCCGATAGTCGAACCTCAGATCCAGGAGGAACAATGCGGTTTTCGTCCCAGTCGTGGAACACTGGACCAGCTCTTTACCCTCTCCAGGGTGCTTGAGGGTTTATGGGAGTTTGCCCAACCAGTCCACATGTGCTTTGTGGATCTGGAGAAGGCATTCGACTGTGTCCCTCGTGGTGCCCTGTGGGGGGTGCTCTGGGTGTATGGGGTCTGGGGCCCTTTGCTAAGGGCTATCCGGTCCCTGTACGACCGGAGCAGGAGCTTGGTTCGCATTGCCGGCAGTAAGTCAAACCTGTTCCCGGTGAATGTTGGACTCCGGCAGGGCTGCCCTTTGTCACCGGTCCTGTTCATTATCTTTATGGACAGGATTTCTAGGCGCAGTCAAGGGCCGGAGGGAGTCTGGTTTGGGGACCACAGGATTTCATCTCTGCTTTTTGCAGATGATGTTGTCCTGTTGGCTCCATCAAGCCAGGACCTTCAATGTTTACTGTGGCGGTTTGCAGCCAAGTGTGAAGCGGCTAGCATGAGGATCAGCACCTCCAAGTCTGAGACCATGGTTCTCAGTCGAAAAAGGGTGGTTTGCCCCATCCAGGTTGATGGAGAGCTCCTTCCTCAATTGGAGGAGATTAAGTATCTCGGGGTCTTGTTCACGAGTGAGGGAACGAAGGAGCGTGAGATCGACAGACGGATCAGTGCAGCTTCTGCAGTAATGCGGTCGATGTACCGATCTGTCGTGGTGAAGAAGGAGCTGAGCTGTAAGGCAAAGCTCTCGATTTACCAGTCGAACTACGTTCCTACTCTCACCTATAGGCATGAGCTTTGGGTCATGACCGAAAGAACAAGATCCCAGGTACAGGCGGCCGAAATGAGCTTTCTCCGCAGAGTGGCGGGCGCTCCCTTAGAGATAGGGTGAGGAGCTCGGTCACTCGGGAGGAGCTCAAAATAGAGCCGCTGCTCCTTCACATCGAGAGGAGCCAGCTGAGGTGGCTCGGGCATCTGTTTCGGATGCCTCCCGGACGCCTCCCTAGGGAGGTGTTCTGGGCATGTCCCACCGGGAGGAGACCTCGGAGAAGACCTAGGACACGCTGGAGGGACTATGTCTCTCGGCTGGCCTGGAAACGCCTCGGTATCCCCCCGGAAGAGCTAGAGGAAGTGTCTGGGGAGAGGGAAGTCTGGGCTTCTCTACTTAGACTGCTGCCCCCGCGACCCGGCCCCGGATAAGCAGTAGAAGATGGATGGATGGATGGAGAATTGTACATAATGTTGGTTATGGGGACCATACCAACACACTGTTCCTAAAATCACAAACTCTTAAACTTGAAGAAATAGTAAAATTAAAATCTATTATAATGATATATAAGGCCAGGAATAATAAATTATCTAATAACATTCAAAAAATGTTTTCTACGAGAGAGGGGCGATATAACCTACGGGGAGAATTCATTTTGTGAATTAAACAGTGTGTTCTTACCACCCTAAAGAGCCAGTTTATCATGCGAAGGGGTGTGAAATTATGGAATGAACTGGACGACAATTTGAAAAGTGCAGCAAGCCAAATACAATTTAAAAAACAGTATAAAATGAACATCTTTAAGAGATATGCTTTAGAAAATTGACTTTGGGCACTTTTCAGGGCCGATCCAAAATAGTTGAACGATGATGGTTGGTGGATTAACTAACTAGCAAACCATTAATTGAATATATGTTGACTGATTGTATATGAACTATACCAAAAGAAAGATTAGTTCTGTGTGTACACTTAATAATTTGACAGCTGTAAAAAATAAAATGAGATGGGGAAGGCACACATAAGCACACAGCTTCAGCCTACTCCCTTTGGGCTCTGTACAACAATATAGTATGTATGTATGTAATGAAAATGTATAAAAAATGTATTGAGGAAAAAAAAAAGAAAGCCTAAATAAATAAACTAAAAAAAAAAAAAGACTTCAAAATCTTGAACTAAGTTCACAGTTCCAAAAATGAACTATTTCTTAGTTCTTTTTTTCCATGTTTCTGCGAGCTATTATTTTTCAAAAATATTGCCAGAGCCCATATACAGTAGAATCACAGACAGCAATTATTTTATCAGTTTTAACAATGAAGCTATGTGTCAGATTTCATCTTCATATCCAATATTGAATCCTTATCAAACCAGGGTTTACATTAGCATTGAGGGGAGAGCATTTCCCCATTGTTTTAATGCTTTAATGCTTTGTTGCTGCCCATTCACTCCACACTAGTAGCAGCTGCTGGTTTCAACCCTACAGTACATTCTCAAAAACAAGAGGAAAACGTTGTTAGGATTTTGAAATAAGAAACACTTTTATAACTGTTTTGTAGGTTATTTGCACTCTCTGCATGATACACTGCACCTAGATTAGGACACTACATACCTCGTCTGTTTAAACCAGTTAGAACCAGTTGGTTACCCCTGGCTGGAACACATAGTGGAAAACTACTGATTCAAAGCAGGAAGTGTCCCCTCATGTGAGAGGTGTGGCCAAAGCTTAGGACCTTTTGAGCATTGTGTTGACCAGCAGCACAACACGTGGGCTGACCTCATGTTAACTACGTGTTGTGACCCAGCGCTGGCTTGTACCTTTTCTGAATGGAATTAAATGGACAAACTTTACATTGGTTTTATAGTTTTATTGAGATAATATTAGTTCCAACACTCGTAACAAAAGAGCCGGAGAAACTGGTTCTAGGAGTAACAACGTGCTGCTTGAATGGTCTTTTAAATGAGGAATTATTAAAAGAAAAACAGGACAGTAATCATTAAGATTCAATCATACAATTCTTTTAAATAATCATACGCCTTGTTACGTGCTGCTGCCTCCATGCTTTCTTTTTTTTTTTTTTTTTTGATGACGCTTCACGCATGCGGGGGATGGCGGGGCGACACTTGTGGCTGGTGTTGCCAGATTTGGTGTTTTTCCACTACATATTGAGACCCGTTTGTGGTGTGTTTTAGCCGGGTTTTCACCTAGAAGGCTCTATAGAAATCAGGCACCATATTGAACGAAGAGCATGCCGTTCACAGACAAAAGATTGAACGAGTTCACAGTTACGTTCATTAGGCAGTAATACAGCATGTTCAGTTCACGTTTGCCCAAAATAGTGTTGTGCCTGAACGCGTTCATTGAACGATAGTTCATGAACGCGTTCAGGCACAACACTGCTCCTCTGATCTCTTTCTGACCTCTGACTCCTCTCGTCTCTCTGTCTCCTCTGGTCTTTCTGTGGCCTCTGCCTCCTCTGGTCTCTCTGTGTCCTCTGCCTCCTGTGGTCTCTCTGTGGCCTCTGCCTCCTCTAATCTCTCTGTGGACTCTGCATCCCCTGGTCTCTCTAGTGTTTTCTAATACTCATATACAGTCTGTTCTAATGCTCGTCTACAGTCTGTACTACTGCATCTCTACAGTCTATTCTTCTGCACGTCTACAGTCTGTTCTAATGCAGATCTACAGTCTGTTCTAATGCAAGTCTACAGTCTGTACTACTGCTTATCTACAGTCTGTTCTACTGCAAGTCTACTGTCTGTTCTGATAAACATCTACAGTCTGTTCTACTACACATCTACAGTCTCTACTACTGCACTTCTACAGTCTGTTCTAATGCACATCTACAGTCTGTTCTACTGCAAGTCTACAGTCTGTACTACTGCTCATCTACAGTCTGTTCTACAGCAGCGCTCTGCTATTTAATCCGTGGTTTAGTCGAAGTCAGTAGGAGAAGCAACTTAGCAGCAGAAGCCTACAGAACCGTGTAAGTGTATTTGATTCTTGTCATTTTTGAGCTTAGTGCCGTGTTATTGGTGAGAAAACCGCTCTGTGCATTACTACGACTTTGTCACGTGGTGCACCGGCGTTCACTCTCACCTGCTCGCCGCCTGGTTTCGTTTGAGTTGTTTACGGCCTTTTGGAGGCGTGACCAAACGCCAGCAGCGCTCTGCTATTTAATCCGTGGTTTAGTCGAAGTCAGTAGGAGAAGCAACTTAGCAGCAGAAGCCTACAGAACCGTGTAAGTGTATTTGATTCTTGTCATTTTTGAGCTTAGTGCCGTGTTATTGCTGAGAAAACCGCTCTGTGCATTACTACGACTTTGTCACGTGGTGCACCGGAGTTCACTCTCACCTGCTCGCCGCCTGGTTTCGTTTGAGTTGTTTACGGCCTTTTGGAGGCATGACCTGCTGAATTCAATTCTTGAATCAGACGGGTATATAAGTGTGAACCACCGCGCAGCGGTCGCGCAGCCCTAATCGCGTGAAGACCTAAGAGAGTAAAGACCATCGACTCTACCTGCACTCGACTCCACCGAGCAGGGCACTTGAGTATTGCACTTTTTGTACCAATTGTTTGCACTTAAAACTTACTATTTATACTTTACTCTCTACTGTCTATTGTTTTTTCTGCTCCTCTTCAATGTGTTTTCAAATTCCTACTGTCATTTCTACACGGACATTTTCATCTGTTTTACGCAAAAGGAGATGCAACCATAACAATCTGCATGTTATATCACCGTCCATAACTGCCTCTTCTCAATAGGCTTGTGGAACTGCCAGTCTGCTGTGAACAAAGCTGATTTCATTACCGCTTTTGTTCAACATTCTGGTCTTTCAGTTGTAGCACTTACAGAAACATGGATCAAACCAGAGGACTCTGCCACTCTCGCTGCCCTCTCCCATAATCACACTTTCTCCCACAGTCCTCACCTCACAGGAAGGGGTGGAGGGACCGGATTACTTATCCCTACTGACTGGAAGTTCAAACAGCTAGCACCCTTGTGTGACAACAGCTCCTTCGAGTTCCATGCTGTTACCATCACCTACCCTGTTAAAAGTCACTTTGTAGTTATCTATCGACCCCAGGTCAGCTTGGACATTTCTTGGAGGAGTTGGATGTGCTTCTTTCATCCTTCCCTGAGGATGGTACTCCTCTGGTGGTATTAGGAGACTTCAACATCCACCTTGAAAAGCCACAGGCTGCTAACTTCAATAACCTGACTGCATCATTTGACCTCAAGCAGGTCTCCACATCAGCAACTCACAAGTCTGGTAACCAACTAGATCTCATCTACATAAGACACTGCTCCGCTCGGCATACTCAGGTCACGCCTCTGCACACTTCGGATCATTTCTTCGTAACTCTTGACCTCGATCTAACTTCTCCAGACACCGCAACAGTTTTACCGCTGGTCACTTTCCGGCGTAACCTGCGTTCACTCAGTCCCTCCCGCTTTTCCTCTGCCGTCTCTTCTGCGCTTCCCCCTCTTGAGGAGCTCTCGCTTTTAAACACCAACACTGCCACTGACACTCTGTGCTCCACTCTTACATCCTGCCTGGACAACTTATGCCCTCTTATATCCAGACCAGCTCATACATCCTCGTCTGCCCCCTGGTTATCCGATGTTCTACGTGAGCATCGCACCAGCCTCCGGTCAGCTGAGAGAAAATGGCGCAAGTCAAAAGATCTCACTGACCTCTCTATCTACCAGTCTCTCCTCTCTAATTTCTCTGCTGATGTCACTTCTGCAAAAACTGACTACTACCATTCTAAGTTAATCAACTCACCTGACTCACGCACTCTCTTTAAAACCTTCTCTGCCCTCCTTTGTCCGCCTGCTACCCCTCTTTCATCAGAGTTAACAGCTGATGATTTTGCGTCTTTCTTTGTAAAGAAAACAACTGCTATCAGCAGTCAGTTTTCTGCGCCAGCACCTGTTGAACTCTTTCACACCCCTGATACGTGTTTGCTCCCCTCTTTTTCTCCTCTAACTGAAGCGGACGTTTCCAAGGTCATTAGTTCTAACCACCCTACCACCTGCCCGCTGGATACCATCCCCACACATCTCCTTCAGGCCATCTCTCCATCTGTCGTGCCTGCTCTCACCCACATCATCAACTCATCTCTCTCCACTGGTTCATTCCCCACAGCTTTCAAAGAGGCCCGCATCACACCACTACTTAAGAAACCCACTCTCAACCCTTCACTATTAGAAAACTACAGACCGGTTTCCCTCCTTCCCTTTACTGCCAAAGTTCTGGAGCGAGTTGTGTTTAACCAGCTCTCCTCCTTTCTCACACGGAACAACCTCCTGGACCGGAACCAGTCTGGGTTCAAGAGCGGACATTCCACTGAAACTGCACTGCTCTCAGTCATCGAAGCCCTGAGACTGGCAAAGGCAACATCCAAGTCATCTGTCCTCATCTTACTGGATCTGTCTGCTGCCTTTGACACCGTTAACCACCACATCCTCTTGTCTTCTCTCAGTGCGATGGGTGTCTCTGGAATGGCGTTGCAATGGTTCAAGTCTTACCTCTCAGGTAGGTCATTCAGAGTATCCTGGAGAGATGAGGTCTCTGAGCCCCAACATCTTAATACAGGGGTGCCACAGGGCTCAGTGCTTGGACCGCTACTCTTTTCCATATACATGACATCTCTTGACTCTGTCATTCAGAAGCATGGCTTTTCCTATCCCTGCTATGCGGATGACACTCAACTCCACTTGTCATTTCAACCTGACGATCCGACGGTCTCTGCTCGTGTCTCGGCGTGCCTGAGTGACATCTCACTTTGGATGCAGGACCATCACCTGCAGCTGAACCTTGGAAAAACAGAACTGCTAGTGATTCCTGCCAACCCAAAGACCCACCACAACCTCTCCATTCAACTAGGCTCATCAACCATTACACCGTCCAGCACTGCCAGAAATCTGGGAGTGGTAATTGATGATCAACTAAACTTAACAAGTCATGTTGCCAGCACCACCAGGTCCTGTAGATTCATCCTCTACAACATTAGGAAAATTAGACCTTTCCTATCGGAGCACTCGACGCAAATCCTAGTTCAGGCTCTTGTCTTGTCCAAACTGGATTATTGCAATGCTCTTCTGGCTGGACTCCTGCCTGCACAACCAAACCTCTGCAGCTCATCCAGAATGCAGCAGCAAGAGTGGTCTTTAAAGATCCGAAGAGAGCACGTAACTCCTCTCCTCATTAGGTTACATTGGCTCCCGGTTGAGGCACGTATTAAGTTCAAAGCTATGCTCTTGGCCTACAAGACCACCACTGGCTCCGCCCCTTCATACCTTCACTCACTGATACAGACCTATGTTCCTACCAGATCCCTGCGATCTGCTAATGAACAACGTCTGGTTGTACCATCCCAAAAAGGAAAAAATCCTCTCACGTACTTTCTCTGGATCTGTTCCACATTGGTGGAATGATCTACCTGCTGCTACAAGATCAGCAGATTCTGTAGACATCTTTAAAAAACGCTTGAAAACATATCTCTTTTGTCAACACCTGACTGACAAACACTAAATTCTTAACTTCCTTCTATCAATTCCTTCATAAAAAAAAAAAAAATAAATAAAAATCTTTCCTATCCTTAGCTTTGTATGCTGTGCTAGGTTTTAACTGACTAGTTTTTGGTGCACTTATGCTTTTTGTTACCTTGTGTTGTTGAAATTGCTTCCATTGTTTTCCTCACTTGTAAGTCACTTTGGATAAAAGCGTCTGCTAAATGACTAAATGTAAATGTAAATGTAAATGTAAATGTTCTACTGCACGTCTACAGTCTTTTCTTATAAACGTCTACAGTCTGTTCTACTGCACATCTACAGTCTCTTCTACTGCACTTCTACAGTCTGTACTACTGCACTTCTAAAGTCTATTCTAATGCTCATTTATAGTCTGTTCTATTGCACGTCTACAGTCTGTTCTACTGCACTTCTACAGTCTGAACTACTGCACTTCTACAGTCTGTTCTAAAGTATGTCTAGAGTGTTTTCTAATACTCTTATACAGTATGTTCTAAAGCTCGTCTACAGTCTTTACTACTGCATCTGTACAATCTATTCTTCTGCACATTGTCAGTCTGTTCTACTGGACGTTTACAGTCTGTTCTAATGGTCGTCTACAGTCAGTTCTACAGTCTGCTCTAATGCAAGTTTATAGTCTGTTTTACTGCTCATCTATGGTCTGTTCTTTTGCACGTCTACAGTCAGTTCTGATAAACTTCTACAGTCTGGTCTACTGCATATCTACAGTCTGCTCTAATGCACATCTACAGTCTGTTCTAATGCAAGTCTACAGTTTGTACTACTGCTCATCTACAGTCTGTTCTACTGCATGTGTACAGTCTTTTCTTATAAACGTCTACAGTATGTTCTACTGCACATCTACAGTCTTTACTACTGCACTTCTAAAGTCTATTCTAATGCTCATCTACGGTATGTTCTACTGCAGGTCTACAGTCTGATCTAATAAACGTCTACAGTCTGTTCTACTGCACATCTACAGTCTGTACTACTGCACTTCTACAGTCTCTTTTAATGCCAGTTTACAGTCTGTACTATTGCTCTACTGCAGTCTCTTCTACTGCATGTCTATAGTCTGTTTTACTGCACATCTACAGTCTTTATTATAATGCTTGTCTACAGTCTTTATTACTGCACCTCTACAGTTTGTTCTAAAACATGTTTAGAGTGTTTTCTAATACAAATATACAGTCTGTACTACTGCACCTCTAGAGTCTATTCTTCTGCACATTGTCAGTCTCTTCTACTGGACGTTTACAGTCTGTTGTAATGCTCGCCTACAGTCTGTTCTAAAGCAAATCTAAAGTCTGTACGACTGCTGCTCTGAAGTCTGTACAACTGAACGTCTACAGTCTGTTCAACTGCACCTCTACTGTCACTTCTATTGTATGTCTACAGTCTATTCTAATGCACATCTACAGTCTGTTCTAATGCAAGTCTATAATCTGTACTACTGCTCTTCTACAGTCTGTACTACTGCACCTCTACAGTCTCTTCTAAAGCATGTCTACAATCTATTCTAATACTCATATATAGTCCATTCTAATACTTGTTTACAGTCTGTACTAATGCATCTCTAAAGTCTATTCTTCTGAAGCATTGTCAGTCTGTTCTAATATTTGTCTATAGTCCGTTCTACTGCACGTCTATAGTCTTTTCTAATAATTGTCGACATTCTGTACTACTGCACCTATACAGTCTCTTCTACTGCACATCTACAGTCTGTTCTAATGCTCGTCTATAGTCTGAACTACTGCACCTCTACAATCTGTTCTAAAGCATGTCTAGAGTGTTTTCTAATACTCATATACAGTCTGTTCTAATGCGCTTCTACAGTCTGTACTACTGCATCTCTACAGTCTATTCTTCTGCACATTGTCAGTCTGTTCTACTGGACGTTTACAGTCTGTTCTAATGCTCGTCTACAGTCTGTTCTAAAGCCAATCTAGAGTCTGTACTACTGCTGCTCTGAAGTATGTTTAACTGCACGTCTACAGTCTGTTCAACTGCACCACTACAGTCTGTTCTACTGCACGACTATAGTCTCTTTTAATAAACGTCTACAGTCTCCTCTAATGCACATCTACAGTTAGTTCTACTGGATGTCTACAGTCTGTTCTAATTATTGTCTAGAGTCTGTTTTACTGCACTCCTACAGTCTCTTTTAATAATTGTTAACTTTCTGTACTACTGCACCTTTACAGTCTCTTCTACTGCATATCTACAGTTTGTTCTAATGGTCGTCTAGAGTCTGTACTACTGGAACTCTACTGTCTGTTCTAAAACATGTCTACAGTCTTTTCTAATACTCATGTACTGTCTGTTCTAATGCTCGTGTAAAGTCTCAACGACTGCCCTCTACAGTCTATTCTTTTGCACATCGTCAGTCTGTTCTACTGCACATCTACAGTTTGTTCTACTGAACATCTATAGTCTGTTCTAATGCATGTCTACAGTCTGTTCTATTGCAAGTCTACAGTCTGTACTACTGCTCATCTACAGTGTGTTCTACTGCACGTCTACAGTCTTTTCTTATAAACGTCTACAGTCTGTTCTACTGCACATCTATAGTCTGTTCTACTGCACTTCTACAGTCTGTACTACTGCACTTCTAAAGTCTATTCTAATGCTCATTTATAGTCTGTTCTACTGCACGTGTACAGTCTGTTCTACTGCACATCTACAGTCTGTACAACTGCACCTCTACTGTCTGTTCTAAAGCATGTCTACAGTGTTTTCTAATACTTAAAAACATTCTGTTCTAATGCTCATCTACAGTCTGTACAACTGCACCTCTACTGTCTGTTCTAAAGCATGTCTACAGTGTTTTCTAATACTTAAATACATTCTGTTCTAATGATCGTCTACAGTCTGTTCTAAAGCCAATCTAGAGTCTGTACTACTGCTGCACTGAAGTCTGTACAACTGTATGTCTACAGTCTGCTAAACTGCATCTCTACAGTTTCTTCTATTGTATGTCTACAGTTTGTTCTAATACACATCTACAGTCTGTTCAACTGCAAGTCTACAGTCTGTTCAACTGCACCTCTACAGTCTGTTCTAATGCCAGTTTACAATCTGTACTATTGCTTTACTGCAGTCTGTTCTATTGCATGTCTACAGTCTGTTTTACTGCACATCTACAGTCTGTTCTAATGCACATCTACAGTCTGTTCTAATGCAAGTCTACATTCTGTACTACCGCTCATCTACGGTCTGTTCTACTGCACGTCTACAATCTGTTTTAATAAACGTCTACAGTCTGTTCTGCATATTTACATTCTGTACTACTGCACTTCTACAGTCTTTTTTAATGCTCGTCTACAGTCTGTATTACTGCACCTCTACAGTCTGTTGTAAAGCATGTCTAGAGTGTTATCTAAAACTCATATACAGTCTGTTCTAATGTTCATCTACAGTCTGAACTTCTGCACCTCTTTAGTCTGTTCTAAAGCATGTCTACAGTGTTTTCTAATACTCAAATACAGTCTGTTCTAATGCTCGTCTACAGTCTGTACTACTGCACCTCTACAGTCTGTTCTTCTACACATTGTCAGTCTGTTCTACTAGACATTTACAGTCTGTTCTAATGATCGTCTACAGTCTTTTCTAAAGCCAATCTAGAGTCTGTACTGCTGCTGCACTGAAGTCTGTACAACTGCATGTCTACAGTCTGCTAAACTGCATCTCTACAGTTTCTTCTATTGTATGTCTACAGTCTGTTCTAATACACATCTACAGTCTGTTCTAATGCAAGTCTACAGTATATACTACTGCTTGTCTACAGTCTGTTTAACTGCAAGTCTACAGTCTGTTCAACTGCACCTCTACAGTCTGTTCTAATGCCAGTTTACGATCTGTACTATTGCTCTACTGCAGTCTGTTCTACTGCATGTCTATAGTCTGTTTTACTGCACATCTACAGTCTGTTCTAATGCACATCTACAGTCTGTTCTAATGCAAGTCTACATTCTGTACTACCGCTCATCTACGGTCTGTTCTACTGCACGTCTACAATCTGTTTTAATGCACATCTACAGTCTGTTCTAATGCAAGTCTACATTCTGTACTACCGCTCATCTACGGTCTGTTCTACTGCACGTCTACAATCTGTTTTAATAAACGTCTACAATCTGTTCTGCACATTTACAGTCTGTACTACTGCACTTCTACAGTCTTTTTTAATGCTCGTCTACAGTCTGTATTACTGCACCTCTACAGTCTGTTGTAAAGCATGTCTTGAGTGTTTTCTAAAACTCATATACAGTCTGTTCTAATGGTCATCTACAGTCTGAACTTCTGCACCTCTATAGTCTGTACTAAAGCATGTCTACAGTGTTTTCTAATACTCAAATACAGTCTGTTCTAATGCTCGTCTACAGTCTGTACTACTGCACCTCTACAGTCTGTTCTTCTGCACATTGTCAGTCTGTTCTACTGGACTTTTACAGTCTATTCTAATGTTTGCCTACAGTCTGTCCTACTGCACATCTACAGTCTGTTCTAATGCACATCTACAGTCTGTTCTAATGCAAGCCTACAGTCTGTACCACTGCTAATCTTCGGTTTGTTCTACTACAGGTCTACAGTCTGTTCTAATGCTCGTCTACAGTCTGTACTACTCCATCTCTACAGTCTTTTCTTCTGCATATTGTCAGTCTGTTCTACTGGACGTTTACAGTCTGTTCTAATGCTCGTCTACAGTCAGTTCTAAAGCCAAATCTAGAGTCTGTACTACTGCTGCTCTGAAGTTTGTTCAACTGCAAGTCTACAGTATGTTCAACTGGAGCTCTACAGTCTGTTCTAATGCCAGTTTACAGTCTGTACTATTGCTGTACTGCAGTCTGTTCTACTGCATGTCTACATTCTGTTTTATTGAACATCTACAGTCTGTTCTAATGCACATCTAAAGTCTGTTCTAATGCAAGTCTAGAGTCTGTACCACTGCTTGTCTACAGTCTGTTCTACTGCACTTCTACAGTCTGTTCTAATAAACGTATACAGTCTTTTCTACTGCTCATCTACAGTCTATACTACTGCACTTCTACAGTCTGTTCTATAGCTCGTTTACATTCTGTATTACTGCACCTCTACAGTCTGTTCTAAAGAATGTCTAGAGTGTTTTCTAATACTCATATACAGTCTGTTCTAATGCTCGTCTACCCAACTGCACCTCTTCAGTTTGTTCTAAAGCATGTCTACAGTGTTTTGTAAAACTCATATACAGTCTGTTCTAATGCTCACCTACAGTCTGTACTACAGCACCTCTAGAGTCTTTTCTTCCGCACATTGTCAGTCTGTTCTACTGGACGTTTACAGTCATTTCTAAAGCTTGTCTACAGTCTGTTCTAAAGCCAGTCTAGAGTCTGTTCTACTGCTGCTGTGAAGTCTGTTCAACTGCATGTCTTTAGTCTGTTCAACTGCACCTCTACGTCTGTTCTATTGTATGTCTACATTCTGTTCTAATGTACATCTACAGTCTGTTCAAATGCAAGTCAACAGTCTGTACTACTTTTCGTGCACAGTCTGTACTACTGCACCTCTACAGTCTGTTCTAAAGCATGTCTACAGTCTATTCTAATACTCATATACAGTCTGTTCTAATACTCGTCTACAGTCTCTACTAATGGACTTTTAAATTCTATTCTTCTGCAGCATCGTTAGTCTGTTTTACTGGACATTTACAGTCTGTTCTAAAACACGTCTATAGTGTGTTCAAATACTCGTCCACAGTCTGTTCTAATGCATTCTGTTCTAATGCAGATCTATAGTCTGTTCTATTGCTCGAATACAGTCTGTTCTAATGCCCAATAAAAGTCTTTACTACTCCACCTCTACAGTTTGTTCTACTTCTCCTCTACATTCTGTTCTAGTGCAGGTCTACAGTCTGTTCTATTGCAAGTCTACAGTCTGTACTACTGCTTGTCTACAGTCTGTACTACTGCTTGTCTACAGTCTGTACTATTGCACCTCTACAGTCTGTTCTAAAGCAAGTCTACAATCTATTCTAATACTCATAAACAGTCTGTTCTAATACTCGTCGACAGTCTGTACTAATGCACCTATAAATTTTATTCTTCTGAAGCATTGTCAGTCTCTTCTACTGCAAGTCTACAGTCTGTTCTAATAATTGTCTACAGTCCGTTCTACTGCACGTCTACAGTCTTTTCTAATAATAACAGTCTCTTCTACTTTACATCTATAGTCTGTTCTAATGCATGTCTATATTCTGTTCAAATGCTCGTCCACAGTCTGTTCTAATTGTCAGTCTTTTCTACTGCATGTTTACAGTCTATTCTAATGCTTGTCTAGAGTCTGTTCTAAAGCCAATCTAGAGTCTGTACTACTGCTGCTCTGAAGTATGTTCAACTGCACATCTACAGTCTCTTTAACTGCACCTCTACAGTGTGTTCTATTGTACGTCTACAGTCTGTTCTACTGCACGACTATAGTCCGTTTTAAAAAACGTCTACAGTCTCTTCTAATGCACATCTACAGTCTGTTCTACTGGATGTCTACAGTCTGTTCTAATATTTGTCAACATTCTGTACTACTGCACCTCTACAGTCTGTTCTAAAGCATGTCTACAGTCTTTTCTAATACTCATGTACAGTCTGTTCTACTGCACGTCTACAGTCTGTTCTAATAAACGTCTACAGTTTGTTCTACTGCACATCTACAGGCTCTACTACTGCACTTCTAAAGTCTGTTTTAATGCTCATCTACAGTATGTTCTAATGCAAGTCTACAGTCTGTATTACTGCTCATCTACGGTCTGTTCTACTGCATGTCTACAGTCCGTTCTAATGCTCCTCCACAGTCTGTTCTAATGCACATCTATAGTCTGTTCTATTGCTTGAATACAGTCTGTTCTAATGCCCAATAACAGTCTTTACTACTCCACCTCTACGTCTGTTCTAATGTACGACTATAGTCTGTTTTATTAAAGGTCTACAGTCTCTTCTAATGCACATCTACAGTTAGTTCTAATGCACATCTACAGTCTGTTCTAATAATTGTCTAGAGTCTGTTTTACTGCATGTCTACTGTTTGTTATAATAATTGTCAACATTCTGTACTACTGCACCTCTACAGTCTCTTCTACTGCACAACTACAGTCTTTTCTAATCTCGTCTACAGTCTGTACAACTGCACTGCTACAGTCTGTTCTACTGCATGTCTACAGTCTGTTCTACTGCATGTCTACAGTCTGTTCTAATGTCAATTTACAGTCTGTACTACTGCTCTACTGCAGTCTTATCTACTGCATGTCTTACAGTCTGTTGAACTGCACATCTACAATCTGTTCTAATTGTTAGGGTTAGGGTTAGTTGTCCAGTAGAACAGACTGTAGCCGAACAGTAGATTAGAATGTAGACTTGAAATAGAACAGACTGTAGATGTGCAGTAGAACAGACTGTAGACGTCTAGTAGAAGAGACTGTAGACGTTTATTAAAAATGACTATAGTCATGCAGTAGAACAGACTGTAGACCTCTAGTTGAACAGACTGTAGCTGTGCATTAGAACAGACTGTAGACATGCAGTAGAACATACTGTAGAGGAGCAGTAGAACAAACAGTAGAGCTGGAGTAGTAAAGACTGTTATTGGGCATTAAAACAGACTATATTCAAGCAATAGAAAGGAACAATAGATGTCTGGTCGTACAGATTACATTAGAACAGACTGTGGATGAGCATTTGAACAGACTATAGACGTGTATTAGAACAGATTGTAGATGCGCAGTAGAAAAGACTGTAAGGTGCAGTAGTACAGAATGTCGATAATTATTAGAAAAGACTGTAGACGTGCAGTAGAACGGACTGTAGAAAATTATTAGAACAGACTGTAGACTTGCAGTAGAACAGACTCACAGTGCTTCAGAAGAATTGACTTTAGAGGTGCATTAGTACAGACTGTAGACGATTATTAGAATAGACTGTATATGAGTATTAGAAAACACTCTAGACATGCTTTAGAACAGACTGTAGAGGTGCAGTAGTACAGACTGTAGACCTGCAGTAGAATAGACTGTAGATGTGCATTAGAACAGACTTTAGAAGTGCAGTAGTAGAAACTGTAGATATGCAGTAGAACAGACTGTAGATGTGCAGTAAAACAGACTGTAGACATGCAGTAGAACAGACTGCGGTAGAGCAGTAGTACAGACTGTAAAATGGCATTAGAACAGACTGTAGAGGTGCCGTTGAACAGACTGTAGACTTGCAGTTGAACAGACTTTAGAGAAGCAGTAGTACAGACTCTAGATTGGCTTTAGAACTGACTGTAGATGAGCATTAGAAAAGACTGTAAACGTCCTGTAAAACAGACTGTAGATGTGCATTAGAACAGACTGTAGACGTACAATAGAACAGACTGTAGACGAGCATTAGAACAGACTGTAGACCTGCAGTAGTAGAGACTGTAGATGTGTAGTAGAACAGACTGTGAACGTTTATCAGAACAGATTAAAGACGTCCAGTAGAACAGACCGTAGATTTGCAGTATTACAGACTAAAGACCTGCAATAGAGCAGACTTTGGACGAGCATTAGAACAGACAATGGACGTGCATTAGAACGTACTGTAGATGTGAAGTAAAACAAATTGTAGAGATGCAGTAGTACAGAATGTCGACAATTATCAGAACAGACTATAGTAGACGTACAGTAGAACAGAATGTAGACTTGCTTTAGAACAGACTGTAGATATGCATTAGAACAGACTGTAGATGTCCAGTAGAACAGACTGACGATGTGCAGAAGAATAGACTGTAAAGATTCAGTAGTTCAGACTGTAGACTAGCATTAGAACAGACTGTATATGAGTTTTAGAAAATACTCTAGACATGCTTTAGAACAAACTAAAGAGGTGCAGTTAAACAGACTGTAGACTTGCAATAGAGCAGACTAAAGACATGCAGTAGAACAGACTGAAGACGTGCTGTAGAACAGACTGTAGACATGCAGTAGAACAGACCATAGACATGCAGTAGAACAGACTGTAGAGCTGGAGTAGTAAAGACTTTTATTGCGCATTAGAGCTGACTGTAGACAAGCAATAGAACAGATTGTAGATGTGCAGTAGTATAGACTGTAGACCATGCATTAGAAGATACTGTAGATGCACAGTAGAAAATACTGTAAGAAGCAGCGGTACAGAATATAGAAACTTATTAAAATAGACTGTAGACCTGCAGTAGAACAAACTGTAGAGGTGCAGTTGAACAGACTTCAGAGCAGCAGTTGTACAGTCTCTAGATTGGCTTTAGAACAGACTGCTTTAGATTAGAGCTTTAGAACAGAGCTTTAGATTAGACTATAAATGTCCAGTAGAACATACTGACAATTAGAACAGATTGGAGATGTGCAGTAAAACAGACTGTAGACGTGCAGTAGAATAGACTGCAGTAGAGCAGTAGTACAGACTGTAAACTGGCATTAGAACAGACTGTAGACGAGCATTAGAACAGACTGTAGATGTGCAATAGAAAAGACTGTATATGTGCAGTAAAACTGAGTGCAGTAGAGCAGAGGAACAGACTGTAAACTGGCATTAGAACAGACTGTTGAGGTGCAGTTGAACAAGACGGTAGACGTGCAGTTAAACAGACTGTAAATGTGCATTAGAATAGACTCTAGACGTACAATAGAACAGACTGTAGACGAGCATTAGAACAGACTGTAGATGTGCATTAGAACAGACTCTAGACGTACAATAGAACAGACTGTAGACGAGCATTAGAACAGACTGTAGATGTGCATTAGAACAGACTGTAGATGTGCATTAGAAACAGACTTTAGAAGTGCAGTAGTAGAGACTGTAGATGTGTAGTAGAAAAGACTGTAGACGTTTATCAGAACAGACTGCAGACATGCAGTAGAACAGACTGTACACGTCCAGTAGAATTGACTGACAATGTGCAGAAGAATAGACTGTAGAGGTGCAGTAGTACAGACTGTAGACGAGCATTAGAACAGACTGTAGAAGTGCAGTAGTACAGACTGTAGAAGTGCAGTAGAACAGACTGTAGACGTGCAGTAGAAGAGACTGTAGAGGTCGAGTAGTAAATACTGTTATTGGGCAATAGAACAGATGATATTCGAGCAATAGAACAGACTATAGATGTGTGGTCGTACGGACTGCATTAGAACAGATTGTGGACGAACATTTGAACAGACTAATGACGTGCATTAGAACAGACTTTAGATGTGCAGTAGAAGAGACTGTAGACAATTATTAGAACAGACTATAGCCATGCAGTAGAACAGACTGTAGAGGTAGAACAGTAAAGACTTTTATTGGGGATTAGAACAGACTGTAGACAAGCAATAGAACAGATTGTAGATGTGCAGTAGAAAAGACTGTAAACGTCCAGTAGAACAGACTGACAATGTGCAGAAGAATAGACTGTAGAGGTGCAGTAGTTCAGACTGTGGACGAGCATTAGAACAGACTCTATATGAGTATTAGAAAACACTCTAGACATGCTTTAGAACAGATTGTAAAAGGTGCAGTATTTCAGAATGTTGACGAGCATTAGAACAGACTGTATATGAGTATTAGAATACACTCTAGACATGCTTTAGAACAGACTGTAGATGAGCAGTCGTACTGACTGTAGACTAGCATTAGAACAGACTGTAGATGTGCATTAGAACAGACTGTAGATGTGCAGTAGAACAGACGTTAGATGTTTATAAGAAAAGACTGTAGACCTGCAAAAGAACAGATTGTAGATGAGATTTAGATAGATAGATTTGCATTAGAATAGACTGTAGAAATGACTGTAAACGAGCATTAGAACAGACTGTAAACGTCCAATAGAACAGACTAACAATGTGCAGAAGAATAGACTGTAGAGATGCAGTAGTACAGACTCTAGACGAGCAGTAGAATAGACTGTAGATGTGCATTAGAACAGACTTTAGAAGTGCAGTAATAGAGACTGTAGATGTGTAGTAGAACAGACTGTAGACGTTTATCAGAACAGACTGTAGACGTGCTGTAGAACAGACTGTAAATGAGCAGTAGTGCAGACTGTAGACTTGTATTAGAAAAGACTTTAGATGTGCATTAGATAAAACAATAGATGTGCAGTAGAACAGACTGTAGATGTTTATTAGAACAGACTGTAGACCTGCACTAGAACAGACCTTAGATGAGCAGTAGTACAGACTATAGACTTTAATTAGAACAGACTGAAGATATACATTAGAACAGACTTTAGAAGTGCAGTAGTAGAGACTGTAGATGTGTAGTAAAACAGACTGTAGACGTTTATCAGAACAGACTGTAGAAGTGCAGTAGAACAGACTGTAGATGAGCAGTAGTACAAACTGTAGACTTGCATTAGAACAGACAGTAGATGTGCTATAGAACAGACTGTAGATGTGCAGTAGAACAGACTGTAGACGTTTATCAGAACAGACTGTAGACGTGCAAAAGAACAGACCATAGATGAGCAGTAAAACAGAAAACTAGAAACTTGCATTAGAACAAACTGTAGAACTGACTGTAGACGAGCATTAGAACTAACTGTAAACGTCGAGTAGAACAGACTGACAATGTGCAGAAGAATAGACTGTAGAGATGCAGCAGTACATACTGTAGACGAGCATTAGAACAGACTGTATATGAGAATTAGAAAACACTCTAGACATACTTTAGAAAAGACTGTAGAAGTGCAGTAGTTCAGACTGTAGACGAGGATTAGAACAGACTCTATACCAGTATTAAAAAAACACTCTAGACATGCTTTAGAACAGATTGTAGAGGTGCAGTAATACAGACTATTGACTTGCATTAGAACAGACTGTAGATGTTCATTAGAACAGACTTTAGTAGAGCAGTAGTACAGAATGTAGACTTGCATTAGAACAGACTGTAGATGTGCATTGGAACAGACTGTAGATGTGCAGTAAAACAGACTGTAGATGTGCAGTAGAACAGACTGCAGTAGAGCAGAGGTACAGACTGTAAACTGGCATTAGAACAGACTGTTGAGATGCAGTTGAAAAGACTGTAGACGTGCAGTTGAACAGCCTGTAGATGTGCATTAGAAGAGACTGTAGACGTACAATAGAACAGACTGTAGACCAGCATTAGAACAGACTGTACACATCCAGGAGAACAGACTGTAGATATGGAGTAGTACAAACTAAAGACCTGCGTTAGAACAGACTGTGGACGAGCATTAAAAAAGACTATAGACGTGAATTTGAACAGACTGTAGATGAGTATTAGAAAAGACTGTAGACATGCTTTAGAACAGACTTTAGAGGTGCAGTAGAAGAGACTGTAGAGGTGCAGTATAACAGAATGTTGACAATTATTAGAACAGACTGAATACATGCAGTTGAACAGCCTGTAGATGTGCATTAGAAGAGACTGTAGACGTACAATAGAACAGACTGTAGACGAGCATTAGAACCGACTGTACACATCCAGGAGAACAGACTGTAGATATGGAGTAGTACAGACTTAAAGACCTGCGTTAGAACAGACTGTGGACGAGCATTAGAACAGACTATAGACATGCATTAGAACAGACTGTAGATGAGTATTAGAAAAGACTGTAGACATGCTTTAGAACAGACTGTAGAGGTGCAGTAGAAGAGACTGTAGAGGTTCAGTATTACAGAATGTTGACAATTATTAGAACAGACTGAAGACGTGCAGTAGAACAGACTCTAGACAATTATTAAAACAGACTGTAGACGTCCAGTAGAACAGACTGTAGATGTGCATTAGAAAAGACTATAGACCTTTATTTAAAGAGACTTTAGTCGTGCAGTAGAACAGACTGTAGACGTGCAGTTGAACAGACTTCAGAGCAGAATTAGTACAGACTCTAGATTGTCGAACCGACTGACAATTAAAAGAGATTGTAGATGTGCAGGAAAAATGACTGTAGACGTGCAGTAGAATAGACTGCAGTAGAGCAATAGTGCAGACTGTAAAATGGAATTAGATCAGACTGTAGACATGCAGTAGAACAGACTGTAGAGGTACAGTTGTACAGACTGTAGACGAGCATTAGAATAGACTGTTGATGTGCAGTAGAAAAGACTGTAGACGTACAATAGAACAGACTGTAGATGAGCATTAGAACAGAATGTAGGCGTCCATTAGAACAGACTGTAGATGTGCAGTAGTAAAGACTAAAGACCTGCATAAGAATAGACTGTGGACGAGCATTAGAACAGACTATAGAGCTTTAGAACAGACTGTAGATGTCCATTAGAACAGACTGTAGATGTGCAGTAGAACAGACTGACGATGTGCAGAAGAATATACCTCAGAGGTGCAGTAGTTGAGACTTTACACGAGCATTAGAAGACACTGTACATGAGTAGTAGAAAAGACTTTAGAGATACTTTAGAACAGACTGTAGAGGTGCAGTAGTACAGACTGTAGACTTGCAGTTGAACAGACTGTAGCTGTGCATTAGAACAGATTGTAGATATGCAGTAGAACTGAAAGTAGACTTGCAGTAAAACAGACTGCAGAGCAGCAGTAGTACAGACTCTAGACTGGCATTAAAACAGACTGTAGATGTGCATTAGAACAGACTGTAGACGTACAATAGAACAGACTGTAGAGGTGCAGTTAAACAGAATGTAGACTTGCAGTAAAACAGATTGCAGAGCATCAGTAGTACAGACTCTAGACTGGCATTAGAACAGACTGTAGACATGCAGTATAACAGACTGTAGAGGAGCAGTAGAACAAACTGTAGAGGTGGAGTAGTAAAGAATGTAATTGGGCATTAGAACAGACTGTTTTCGACCAATAGAACAGAATATATACATTACATAAATGCATGCTGGCGGTCACTTCCCGAGGTCCGATCAAGTGAAATGTCGTCTTTGATATGTCGTTCTGGGTGGCCCTAGGAGCCAGCGTGCAAAATTTGGAGAGGCTACGCCATTGTTAAGTGGTCAAATAGTGTTCAGGCGTCAATGGTCAAAACCCGTTATAAGCTGTGTCTTTAGGAGGCTGAAACTTTTTCACTTTGATCTAAAGCCAGCAACCTTTGATATGTCGTTCTGGGTGGCCCCAGGAGCCAGCGTGCAAAATTTGGAGAGGCTACGACATTGGTAAGGGGTCAAAAGGTCAACTAAGGGTACGAGCTATATGCCCTGACAAGAAAGGTGTCTTTTTGATCATAATTCTTTTCCTCTTTGCTCTAGAGCTCTGCGCTCGGATATGTGTATCAGGGCTACTCCAGGAGCCAGGGGAAAAATTTAGGATTCCCACATGCCCATTTTGTCAATGTATTCACCCTAGTGGGGGCACTGGCGGTCACTTCGAGGAAAATCAAATGAAATGTGGTCTCCTGTTTTTGACACAGTATGTGGAAGCCTGTGGCAAAGTTTGGAGAGGCTACCACATTGTTAAGGGTCGAAAGGTCAAAAGGGTATGCGCTAAAAGCCCAAAAAGGAGAGATGTCTTTTGAGTAATCATTTTTCTTCCCTTGACTCTAGAGCCAGCCGCCTTGCCTATGTCATTCTGGGTGGCCCTGGAGCCAGCGTTTAAAAATTTGGAGAGCTACGACATTGTTAAGGGATCAAATAATGTTCAGGGGTCAATGGTCAGAACCCGTTATAGGCTGTGTCTTTTGTAGGCTGAAACTTTTTGCCTTTACTCTAAAGCCAGCAGCCTTTAATATGTTGTTCTGGGTGGCCCCAGGAGCCAGCGTGCAAAATTTGGAGAGGCTACGACATTGGTAAGGGGTCAAAATGTCAACTAAGGGTACGAGCTATAGGCCCTGACAAGAAAGGTGTCTTTTTGATCATAATTTTTTCCTCCGTTGCTCTAGAGCTCTGCGCTTCGGATATGTGATTCAGGGCTACTCCAGGAGCCAGGGGGAAAAATTTAGGATTCCCACATGCCCATTTTGTCAATGTATTCACCCTAGTGGGGGCACTGGAGGTCACTTCCCGAGGTCCGATCAAGAGAAATGAGGTCTTCTTTTTCTTGACACAGTACGTGGAAGCGTGTGGTTAAAATTGGAGAGGCTACCACATTGTTAAAGGGTTGAAAGGTCAAAAAAGGGCATGCGCTAAAGGCCCAAAAAGGAGAGATGTCTTTTTAGTCATCATTTTTCTTCTCTTGACTCTAGAGCCAGCCGCCTTTGATATGTCGTTCTGGGTGGCCCCTGGAGCCAGCGTTGAAAATTTGGAGAGGCTACGACATTGTTAATGGGTCAAATAATGTTCAGGGGTCAATGGTCAGAAGCTGTTATAGGCTGTGTCTTTTGGAGGCTGAAACATTTTCCCTTTGCTATAAAGCCAGCAGCCTTTGATATGTTGTTCTGGGTGGCCCCAGGAGCCAGCGTGCAAAATTTGGAGAGGCTACGACATTGGTAAGGGGTCAAAAGGTCAACTAAGTGCACGAGCTATAGGCCCTGACAAGAAAGGTGTCTTTTTGATCATCATTTTTTCCCCTTTGCTCTAGAGCTCTGCACTTCGGATATGTGATTCAGGGCTACTCCAGGAGCCAGGGTGATAAATTTGGGATTCCCACATGCCCATTTTGTCAATGTATTCACCCTAGTGGGGGCGCTGGAGGTCACTTCGAGGTCCGATCAAGTGAAATGTGGTCTCCTTTTTCTCAACCCAGTACGTGGAAGCGTGTGGTAAAGGTTGGCGAGGCTACCACATTGATAAGGGGTTTAAAATGTCAAAAAAGGGTATGCGCTAAAGGCCCAGACAGACTGTAGTCGAGCATTAGAACAGACTGTAGAAATGCAGTAGTACAGACTGTAAATGTGCAGAAGAACAGACAGTAGACAATTATTAGAACTGACTGTAGACGTGGAGTAGAACAGACTGGCAATTTGCATATGAATAGCAGATGCAGATGAGGAGACCAGAGGAGGTAACGGGGAGGGAGACGAGAGGAAGCAGAGGCCACAGAAAGTCCAGAGGAGGCAGAGAGTCCAGAGTAGGCAAAGGCCACAAAGTGACCAGAAGAGGAGAAGGAGTCAAAAAGACCAGAAAAGGCAGATGCCACAGAGAGACAAAAAAGGAGGCAGCGGCCACAGAGAGAGCAGAGGAGGCAGAGGAGACAGAGAGACCAGAGGAGGCAGAGGCCACAGAGAGACTAGAGGAGACAGAGAAGGCAAAGAGACCAGAAGAGGCAGAAGCCACAGAGAGACCAGAGGAGGCAGAGGCCAAAAAGAGACCAGTGGATGCAGAGGAGACAGACGGACCAGAGGAGGAAGAGGCCACAGAGAGGGCAGAGGAGGTAGAGGACACAGACAGACCAGAGGAGGCAGAGGACACAGAGAGACCAGAGGAGGCAGAGGAGGTAGAGGACACAGACAGACCAGAGGAGGCAGAGGCCACAGAGAGACCAGAGGAGGCAGAGAGACCAGAGGAGGCAGAGGAGACAGAGAGACCAGAGGAGGCAGAGGCCACAAAGAGACGAGAGGAAGTAGAGGAGGCAGAGAGGCCAGAGGTGGCAGAGGCAACAGAAAGACCAAAGGAGGCAGAGAGTCCAGAGGAGGCAGAGGCCACAGAGAGACTAGAAAAGGCAGAGTAGGCAGAGAGACCAGAGGAGGCAGAGGACACGAAGAGACCAGAGGAGGCAGAGGCAACAGAGAGACCAGAGGAGATAGAGGAGACCAGAAAAGGCAGATGCCAGTAAGAGAGCAGAGGCCACAGAGAGATCCAGAGAAGGCAGAGGCCAAAGACTGACCAGAGGAGGCAGAGGACACAGAGAGACCAGAGGAGGCAGAGGACACGAAGAGACCAGAGGAGGCAGAGGCAACAGAGAGACCAGAGGAAATAGAGGAGACAGAGAGAGCAGAGGAGCCAGAGGCCACAGAGAGAGCAGAGGAGGCAGAGGAGACAGAGATACCAGAGGAGGCAGAGGCCACAGAGAGATCAGAGGAGGCAGAGGAGGCAGAGGAGGCAGAGAGACCAGAGGAGGCAGAGGAGACAGAGAGACCAGAAAAGGCAGAGGCCACATAGAGACAAGAGGAAGTAGAGGAAACAGACAGACCAGAGGAGGCAGAGGCCACAGAGAGACTAGAGGAGGCAGAGGAGACAGAGAGACCAGAGGAGGCAGAGGCCACAGAGAGACGAGAGGAAGCAGAGGAGGCCAGAGGAACCTGAGGAGGCAGAGGCCACAGAAAGACCAGGGGAGGCAAGGAGAGTCTAGAGGAGGCAGAGGCTACAGAGAGACCAGGGGAGGCAGAGGAGGCAGAGAGACCAGAAAAGGCAGATGCCTCAGAGAGACCAGAGTAGGCAGCGGCCAAAGAGAGACCAGAGAAGGCAGAGGCCACAGAGAGACCAGAGGAGGCTGAGGCCACAGAGAGACCAGAGGAGGCAGAGAGACAGAGAGACCAGAGGAGGCAGTTAGAGCAGAGGAGGCAGAGGAGGGAGAGAGACCAGAGGAGGCAGAGGCCACAGACTGACTAGAGGAGGCAGAGGAGACAAAGAGACCCGAGGATGCAGAGGACACAGAGAGACTAGAGGAGGCAGAGGCCACAGAGAATCCAGGGTAGGCATAGGCTACAGAGAGACCAGAGGATTGCAGAGGTCACAGAGAGACCAGTGGAGGTAGAGAGAGCAGAGGAGGCAGAGAAGGCAGAGAGACCATTGGAGGCAGAGGAGACAGAGAGACCAGAGGAGGCAACGGGGCAGAGAGGCCACAGGAGGCAGAGGCCACAGAGAGACCAGAGGAGGCAGAGGACACAGACAGACCACAGAAGGCAGAGAGAGCATAGGAGGCAGAGAAGGCAGAGAGACCAGTGGAGGCAGAGGAGACAGAGAGACCAGAGGAGGCAGAGGCCATAGAGAGACCAGAGGAGGCCGAGGCCATAGAGAGACCAGAGGAGGCAGAGAGAGAGAGACCAGAGGAGGCAGTTAGAGCAGACGAGGCAGAGGAGGCAGAGAGACCAGAGGAGGCAGAGGCAATAGAGAGAGCAGAGAAGGTAGAGGAGGCAGAGAGACCAGAGGAGTTAGAGGAGAAAAAGAGACCAGAGTAGTCAAAGGAGACAGAGAGACCAGAAAAGGCAGATGCCTCAGAGAGACCAGAGGAGGCAGATGACTCAGAGAGACAAGAGGAGGCAGCGGCCAAAGAGAGACCAGAGAAGGCAGAGGCCACAGAGAGACCAGAGGAGGCAGAGGCCACAGAGAGACCAGAGGAGGCAGAGGAGGCAGAGGACACAGACAGACCAGAGGAGGCAGAGGCCACAGAGAGACCAGGGGAGGCAGAGGAGGCAGAGAGACCAGAAAAGGCAGATGCCTCAGAGACCAGAGTAGGCAGCGGCCAGAGAGAGACCAGAGAAGGCAGAGGCCACAGAGAGACCAGAGGAGGCTGAGGCCACAGAGAGACCAGAGGAGGCAGAGAGACAGAGAGACCAGAGGAGGCAGTTAGAGCAGAGGAGGCAGAGGAGGGAGAGAGACCAGAGGAGGCAGAGGCCACAGACTGACTAGAGGAGGCAGAGGAGACAAAGAGACCCGAGGAGGCAGAGGACACAGAGAGACTAGAGGAGGCAGAGGCCACAGAGAATCCAGGGTAGGCATAGGCTACAGAGAGACCAGAGGATTGCAGAGGTCACAGAGAGACCAGTGGAGGTAGAGAGAGCAGAGGAGGAAGAGAAGGCAAAGAGACCATTGGAGGCAGAGGAGACAGAGAGACCAGAGGAGGCAACGGGGCAGAGAGGCCACAGGAGGCAGAGGCCACAGAGAGACCAGAGGAGGCAGAGGACACAGACAGACCACAGAAGGCAGAGAGAGCATAGGAGGCAGAGAAGGCAGAGAGACCAGTGGAGGCAGAGGAGACAGAGAGACCAGAGGAGGCAGAGGCCATAGAGAGACCAGAGGAGGCCGAGGCCATAGAGAGACCAGAGGAGTTAGAGGAGAAAGAGAGACCAGAGTAGTCAAAGGAGACAGAGAGACCAGAAAAGGCAGATGCCTCAGAGAGACCAGAGGAGGCAGATGACTCAGAGAGACAAGAGGAGGCAGCGGCCAAAGAGAGACCAGAGAAGGCAGAGGCCACAGAGAGACCAGAGGAGGCAGAGGCCACAGAGAGACCAGAGGAGGCAGAGGAGGCAGAGGACACAGACAGACCAGAGGAGGCAGAGGCCACAGAGAGACCAGAGTAGGCAGAGGCCACAGAGAGACGAGAGGAGGCAGAGGACACAGACAGACCAGAGGAGGCAGAGGCCACAGAGAGACCAGAGGAGGCAGAGGCCCCAGAGAGACGAGAGGAAACAGAGGAGGCAGAGAGACCAGAGGAGGCAGAGGCCACAGAAAGACCAGGGGAGGCAAGGAGAGTCTAGAGGAGACAGAGGCCACAGAGAGACCAGGAGAGGCAGAGGAGGCAGAGAGACCAGAAAAGGCAGATGCTTTAGAGAGACCAGAGTATGCAGCGGCCAGAGAGAGACCAGAGAAGACTGAGTCAACAGAGAGACCAGAGCAGGCAGAGAGACAGAGAGAGCAGAGGAGGCAGTTAGAGCAGAGGAGGTGGAGGAGGCAGAGAGACCAGAGGGGGCAGAGGCTACAGAGTGACTAGAGGAGTCAGAGGAGACAAAGAGACCCAAGGAGGAAGAGGCAACAAAGAGACCAGAGGAGGCAGAGGCAATAGAGAGACCAGTGAAGGCAGAGAGACCAGAGGAGGCAGAGGAGACAGAGAGACCAGAGGAGGCAGAGGCCACAGAGAGACGAGAGAAGGCAGAGGCCACAGAGAGACGAGAGTAAGCAGAAGAGGCAGAGAGATTAGAGGAGGAAGAGGCCACAGAAAGACCAGAAGAGGCAGAGAGTCCAGAGGATGCAGAGGCCATAGAGAGGCCAGAGGAGGCAGAGGCCACAAAGAGACCAGAGGAGGCAGAGGCCACAGAGAGACCAGTGGAGGTAGAGAGAGCAGAGGAGGCAGAGAAGGCAGAGAGACCAGTGGAGGCAGAGGAGACAGAGAGACCAGAGGAGGCAACGGGGCAGAGAGGCCACAGGAGGCAAAGGCCACCGAGAGTTCAGAGAAGGAAGAAAGACAGAGAGACCAAAGGAGGCAGCGGCAGAGGACGCATAGGAGGCAGAGAGACCAGAAAAAGCAGATGCCACAGAGAGACCAGAGGAGCCAGCGGCAGCAGAGAGACCGGGGGAGGCAGAGAGACCAGAGAAGGCAGAGGACACAAGGAGACCAGAGGAGCTAGAGAGACAGAGAGTCCAGAGGAGGCAGTTAGAGCAGAGGAGGCAGAGGAGGCAGAGAGACCAGAGGAGGCAGAGGCAATAGAGAGACCAGTGCAGGCAGAGAGACCAGAGGGGGCATAGGAGGAAGCCATACAAGAGAAGGCAGCGGCCAAAGAGAGACACGAGGAGGCAGAGGCCACAGAGAGACGAGAGGAAGCAGAAGAGGCAGAGAGACCAGAGGAGGCAGAGGCCACAGAAAGACCAGAAGAGGCAGAGAGTCCAGAGGATGCAGAGGCCATAGAGAGGCCAGAGGAGGCAGAGGCCACAGAGAGTTCAGAGGAGGCAGAGGAGACAGAGAGACCAGAGGAGGCAGAGGCCACAGAGGGACGAGCGGAAGCAGAGGCAATAGAGAGGCCAGTGGAGGCAGAGAGACCAGAGGGGGCATAGGAGGCAGACAGACAATAGAAGGCAGAGGCCAGAGAGAGACCAGAGGAGGCAGAGGCCACAGAGAGAGCAGAGGGGGCAGAGGAGGCAGAGAGACCAGAGGAGACAGAGGCCACCAAGAGTTCAGAAGAGGCAGAAAGACAGAGAGACCAGAGGAGGCAGAGAGACTAGAGGATGCAGAGAAGGCAGAGAGACCAGAGGAGACAGAGGCCACAGAGAGACCTGAGGAGGCAGAGGAATAGAGAGACAAGAGGAGGCAGAGGCCAAAGAGTGACCAGAAGAGGCAGAGGCCACAGAGAATCTAGAGGAGGCATAGGCCACAGAGAGACCAGAGGATTGCAGAGGTCACAGAGAGACCAGTAAAGGTAGAGAGAGCAGAGGAGGCAGAGAAGACAGAGAGACCAGTGGAGGCAGGGGAGACAGAGAGAGCAGAGGAGGCAGAGGCCACAGAGAGTCGAGAGGAAGCAGAGGAGGCAGAGAGACCAGATGAGGCAGAGGCCACAGAAAGACCAGAGGAGACAGAAAGTCCAGAGGAGGCAGAGGCCATAGAGAGACCAGAGGAGGAGGAGGCCACAGAGAGACCAGAGAGGGCAGAGGGCACAGAGAGTTCAGAGGAGGCAGAGGAGACAGAGAGACCAGAGGAGGCAGAGGTTACAGAGAGCCCAGAGCAGGCACAGGCAATAGAGAGACCAGTGGAGGCAGAGAGACCAGAGGGGGCAGAGGAGTCAGAGAGACAAGAGAAGGCAGAAGCCACAGAGAGACCAGAGGAGGCAGAGGCCACAGAGAGATCAGAGGAGGCAGAGGAGGCAGCGAGATCAGAAGAGGCAGACGAGATAGAGAGACAAGAGGAAGCAGGGGAGGCAGAGACACTAGAGGAGGCAGAGACCACAGAAAGACAAGAGGAGGCAAAGAGTCCAGAGGAGGCAGAGGCCACAGAGAGACCAGAAGAGGCAGAGGTCACAGAGAGACCAGAGGAGGCAGAAGAGGCAGAGAGAACAGAAAAGGCAGATGCCACAGATAGTCCAGAGGAGGCAGCGGCAACAGAGAGACCAGAGAAGGCAGAGGCCACAGAGAGACCAGAGGAGGCAGAGGCCACAGAGAGAGCAGATGAGGCATAGAGATAGAGAGACTAGAGGAGGCAGTTAGAGCAGAGAGACCAGATGCCACAGAGAGATCCAGAGAAGGCAGAGGCAAAAGACTGACCAGAGGAGGCAGAGGACACAGAGTCACTAGAGGAGGCAGAGGAGATAAAGAGACCAGAGGAGGCAGAGGCCACAGAGAGACCAGAGGAGGCAGAGGCATTAGAGAGACTAGTGGAGGCAGAGAGCAGAGAGGGCAGAGGAGGCAGAGGACACAGAGAGACCAGAGGAGGCCAAGGAGGCAGAGAGACCAGAGGAGGGAGAGGCCACAGAGAGACCAGATGAGGCAGAGAGACCAGAGAAGGCAGAGGACACAAAGAGACCAGAGGAGGCAGAGGCCACAGAATGACTAGAGGAGGCAGAGGAGGCAGAGAGACCAGAGGAGGCAGAGGCCACAGAGTGACTAAAGGAGACAGAGGAGACAAAGAGACCAGAAGAGGCAGAAGTCACAGAGAGACCAGAGGAGGCAGAGGCCATAGAGAGACCAGTTGAGGCAGAGGCCACAGAGTGACTAGAGGAGGAAGAGGAGACAAAGAGACCAGAGGAGGCAGAGGCCACAGAGAGACCAGAGGAGGCAGAGGAGGCAGAGAGAACAGAAAAGGCAGATGCCACAGATAGACCAGAGGAGGCAGCGGCAACAGAGAGACCAGAGAAGGCAGAGGCCACAGAGAGACCAGAGGAGGCAGAGGCCACAGAGAGAGCAGATGAGGCATAGAGATAGAAAGACTAGAGGAAGCAGTTAGAGCAGAGAGAACAGATGCCACAGAGAGATCCAGAGAAGGCAGAGGCAAAAGACTGACCAGAGGAGGCAGAGGACACAGAGTCACTAGAGGAGGCAGAGGAGACAAAGAGACCAGAGGAGGCAGAGGCCACAGAGAGACCAGAGGAGGCAGAGGCATTAGAGAGACTAGTGGAGGCAGAGAGCAGAGAGGGCAGAGGAGGCAGAGGCCACAGAGAGACCAGAGGAGGCAGAGGCCACAGAGAGTTCAGAGGAGGCAGAGGAGACAGAGAGACCAGAGGAGGCAGAGGCCACAGAGGGACGAGCGGAAGCAGAGGCAATAGAGAGGCCAGTGGAGGCAGAGAGACCAGAGGGGGCATAGGAGGCAGACAGACAATAGAAGGCAGAGGCCAGAGAGAGACCAGAGGAGGCAGAGGCCACAGAGAGAGCAGAGGGGGCAGAGGAGGCAGAGAGACCAGAGGAGACAGAGGCCACCAAGAGTTCAGAAGAGGCAGAAAGACAGAGAGACCAGAGGAGGCAGAGAGACTAGAGGATGCAGAGAAGGCAGAGAGACCAGAGGAGACAGAGGCCACAGAGAGACCTGAGGAGGCAGAGGAATAGAGAGACAAGAGGAGGCAGAGGCCAAAGAGTGACCAGAAGAGGCAGAGGCCACAGAGAATCCAGAGGAGGCATAGGCCACAGAGAGACCAGAGGATTGCAGAGGTCACAGACAGACCAGTGGAGGTAGAGAGAGCAGAGGAGGCAGAGAAGACAGAGAGACCAGTGGAGGCAGGGGAGACAGAGAGAGCAGAGGAGGCAGAGGCCACAGAGAGTCGAGAGGAAGCAGAGGAGGCAGAGAGACCAGAGGAGGCAGAGGCCACAGAAAGACCAGAGGAGACAGAAAGTCCAGAGGAGGCAGAGGCCATAGAGAGACCAGAGGAGGAGGAGGCCACAGAGAGACCAGAGGGGGCAGAGGGCACAGAGAGTTCAGAGGAGGCAGAGGAGACAGAGAGACCAGAGGAGGCAGAGGTTACAGAGACCCCAGAGCAGGCACAGGCAATAGAGAGACCAGTGGAGACAGAGAGACCAGAGGGGGCAGAGGAGTCAGAGAGACAAGAGAAGGCAGAAGCCACAGAGAGACCAGAGGAGGCAGAGGCCACAGAGAGATCAGAGGAGGCAGAGGAGGCAGCGAGATCAGAAGAGGCAGACGAGATAGAGAGACGAGAGGAAGCAGGGGAGGCAGAGACACTAGAGGAGGCAGAGACCACAGAAAGACAAGAGGAGGCAAAGAGTCCAGAGGAGGCAGAGGCCACAGAGAGACCAGAAGAGGCAGAGGTCACAGAGAGACCAGAGGAGGCAGAAGAGGCAGAGAGAACAGAAAAGGCAGATGCCACAGATAGACCAGAGGAGGCAGCGGCAACAGAGAGACCAGAGAAGGCAGAGGCCACAGAGAGACCAGAGGAGGCAGAGGCCACAGAGAGAGAAGATGAGGCATAGAGATAGAGAGACTAGAGGAGGCAGTTAGAGCAGAGAGACCAGATGCCACAGAGAGATCCAGAGAAGGCACAGGCAAAAGACTGACCAGAGGAAGCAGAGGACACAGAGTCACTAGAGGAGGCAGAGGAGACAAAGAGACCAGAGGAGGCAGAGGACACAGAGAGACCAGAGGAGGCAGAGGCATTAGAGAGACTAGTGGAGGCAGAGAGCAGAGAGGGCAGAGGAGGCAGAGGCCACAGAGAGACCAGAGGAGGCCAAGGAGGCAGAGAGACCAGAGGAGGGAGAGGCCACAGAGAGACCAGATGAGGCAGAGAGACCAGAGAAGGCAGAGGACACAAAGAGACCAGAGGAGGCAGAGGCCACAGAATGACTAGAGGAGGCAGAGGAGGCAGAGAGACCAGAGGAGGCAGAGGCCACAGAGTGACTAAAGGAGACAGAGGAGACAAAGAGACCAGAAGAGGCAGAAGCCACAGAGAGACCAGAGGAGGCAGAGGCCATAGAGAGACCAGTTGAGGCAGAGGCCACAGAGTGACTAGAGGAGGCAGAGGAGACAAAGAGACCAGAGGAGGCAGAGGCCACAGAGAGACCAGAGGAGGCAGAGGAGGCAGAGAGAACAGAAAAGGCAGATGCCACAGATAGACCAGAGGAGGCAGCGGCAACAGAGAGACCAGAGAAGGCAGAGGCCACAGAGAGACCAGAGGAGGCAGAGGCCACAGAGAGAGCAGATGAGGCAGAGAGATAGAGAGACTAGAGGAGGCAGTTAGAGCAGAGAGACCAGATGCCACAGAGAGATCCAGAGAAGGCAGAGGCAAAAGACTGACCAGAGGAGGCAGAGGACACAGAGTCACTAGAGGAGGCAGAGGAGACAAAGAGACCAGAGGAGGCAGAGGCCACAGAGAGACCAGAGGAGGCAGAGGCATTAGAGAGACTAGTGGAGGCAGAGAGCAGAGAGGGCAGAGGAGGCAGAGGCCACAGAGAGACCAGAGGAGGCCAAGGAGGCAGAGAGACCAGAGGAGTGAAAGGCCACAGAGAGACCAGATGAGGCAGAGACACCAGAGAAGGCAGAGGACACAAAGAGACCAGAGGAGGCAGAGGCCACAGAATGACTAGAGGAGGCAGAGGAGGCAGAGAGACCAGAAGAGGCAGAGGCCACAGAGTGACTAAAGGAGACAGAGGAGACAAAGAGACCAGAGGAGGCAGAAGCCACAGAGAGACCAGAGGAGGCAGAGGTCATAGAGAGACCAGTTGAGGCAGAGGCGACAGAGTGACTAGAGGAAGCAGAGGAGACAAAGAGACCAGAGGAGGCAGAGGCCACAGAGAGACCAGAGGAGGCAGAGGCCACAGAGAGACCAGAGGAGGCAGAGGCCACAGAGAGACCAGAGGAGGCAGAGGAGGCAGAGAGACCAGAGGAGGCAGAGGAGACAGAGAGACGAGAGGAAGCAGGAGAGGCAGAGAGACTAGAGGAGGCAGAGGCCACAGAAAGACCAGAGGAGGCAGAGGCCACAGAGAGACCAGAGGAGGCAGAGGCCACAGAGAGACGAGAGGAAGCAGGAGAGACAGAGAGTCCAGAGGAGGCAGAGGCCACAGAGAGACCAGATAGGCAGAGGCCACAGAGAGATCAAAGGAGGCAGTTTTTTTTGTTTTTTTCTAATACACCAAGTTGCCAACTTTACTATTCCATAAAGAAAATTTAGAATAATAACTTCTGAGTACTTTGGCTCATACGTAAACAATGAACCATTAAACAAACCCATTAGCTCCAGACTCCAAACCTTCACTAACTGCATCAAGTTTTTTTGAGGTGATAACATTACATAAATGCATGCTGGCGGTCACTTCCCGAGGTCCGATCAAGTGAAATGTCGTCTTTGATATGTCGTTCTGGGTGGCCCTAGGAGCCAGCGTGCAAAATTTGGAGAGGCTACGACATTGTTAAGGGGTCAGATAGTGTTCAGGGCTCAATGGTCAAAACCCGTTATAACCTGTGCCTTTAGGAGGCTGAAACTTTTTTCACTTTGATCTAAAGCCAGCAACCTTTGATATGTCGTTCTGGGTGGCCCCAGGAGCCAGCGTGCAAAATTTGAAAAGGCTACGACATTGGTAAGGGGTCAAAAGGTCAACTAAGGGTACGAGCTATATGCCCTGACAAGAAAGGTGTCTTTTTGATCATAATTCTTTTCCTCTTTGCTCTAGAGCTCTGCGCTTCGGATATGTGTATCAGGGCTACTCCAGGAGCCAGGGGGAAAAATTTAGGATTCCCACATGCCCATTTTGTCAATGTATTCTTCCTAGTGGGGCACTGGCGGTCACTTCCGAGGAAAATCAAGTGAAATGTGGTCTCCTGTTTTTGACACAGTATGTGGAAGCCTGTGGCAAAGTTTGGAGAGGCTACCACATTGTTAAGGGTCGAAAGGTCAAAAAGGGTATGCGCTAAAGGCCCAAAAAGGAGAGATGTCTTTTGAGTCATCATTTTCTTCCCTTGACTCTAGAGCCAGCCGCCTTGCCTATGTCGTTCTGGGTGGCCCCTGGAGCCAGCGTTTAAAAATTTGGAGAGGCTACGACATTGTTAAGGTATCAAATAATGTTCAGGGTCAATGGTCAGAACCCGTTATAGGCTGTGTCTTTTGTAGGCTGAAACTTTTGCCTTTGCTCTAAAGCCAGCAGCCTTTGATATTTTATTCTGGGTGGCCCCAGGAGCCAGCGTGCAAAATTTGGAGAGGCTACGACATTGGTAAAGTGTCAAAATGTCAACTAAAGTGCGAGCTATAGGCCCTGACAAGAAAGGTGTCTTTTCGATCATAATTTTTCCCTTTGCTCTAGAGCTCTGCGCTCGGATATGTGATTCAGGGTTACTCCAGGAGCCAGGGGAAAAATTTGGGATTCCATGCCCATTTTGTCAATGTATTCACCCTAGTGGGGCACTGGCGGTCACTTCCGAGTCCGATCAAGAGAAATGTGGTCAATTTTTCTCGACACAGTACGTGGAAGCGTGTGGTTAAAATTGGAGAGGCTACCACATTGTTAAGGGTCGAAAGGTCAAAAAGGGCATGCGCTAAAGGCCCAAAAAGGAGAGATGTCTTTTAGTCATCATTTTCTTCCCTTGACTCTAGAGCCAGCCGCCTTTGATACGTCGTTCTGGGTGGCCCTGGAGCCAGCGTTGAAAATTTGGAGAGGCTACGACATTGTTAAGGGGTCAAATAATGTTCAGGGGTCAATGGTCAGAAGCCGTTATAGGCTGTGTCTTTTGGAGGCTGAAACATTTTACCTTTGCTATAAAGCCAGCAACCTTTGATATGTTGTTCTGGGTGGCCCCAGGAGCCAGCGTGCAAAATTTG
Source organism: Neodontobutis hainanensis (assembly GCA_024349245.1). Lineage (NCBI taxonomy): Eukaryota > Metazoa > Chordata > Actinopteri > Gobiiformes > Odontobutidae > Neodontobutis > Neodontobutis hainanensis. The sequence goes on along the minus strand of JALDNG010000452.1, from coordinate 97,832 downwards.
GAGAGGCTACGACATTGGTAAGGGGTCAAAAGGTCAACTAAGGGTACGAGCTATAGGCCCTGACAAGAAAGGTGTCTTTTGATCATCATTTTTTCCCTTTGCTCTAGAGCTCTGCACTTGGATATGTGATTCAGGGCTACTCCAGGAGCCAGGGTGATAAATTTGGGATTCCCACATGCCCATTTTGTCAATGTATTCACCTAGTGGGGCGCTGGCGGTCACTTCGAGGTCGATCAAGTGAAATGTGGTCTCCTTTTTCTCAATCCAGTACGTGGAAGCGTGTGGTAAAGGTTGGCGAGGCTACCACATTGATAAGGGGTTTAAAAGGTCAAAAAAGGGTATGCGCTAAAGGCCCAGACAGACTGTAGTCGAGCATTAGAACAGACTGTAGAAATGCAGTAGTACAGACTGTAAATGTGCAGAAGAACAGACAGTAGACAATTATTGGAACTGACTGTAGACGTGGAGTAGAACAGACTGGCAATTTGCAGATGAATAGACTGCAGATGAGGAGACCAGAGGAGGTAACGGGGAGGGAGAAGAGAGGAAGCAGAGGCCACAGAAAGCCCGGAGGAGGCAGAGAGTCCAGAGGAGGCAAAGCCACAAAGAGACCAGAAGAGGAGAAGGAGGCAGAGAGACCAGAAAAGGCAGATGCCACAGAGAAACAAAAAAGGAGGCAGCGGCCACAGAGAGAGCAGAGGAGGCAGAGGAGACAGAGAGACCAGAGGAGGCAGAGGCCACAGAGAGACTAGAGGAGACAGAGAAGGCAAAGAGACTAGAGGAGGGCAGAGGCCAGAGAGAGACCAGAGGAGGCAGAGGCCAAAGAGAGACCAGTGGAGGCAGAGGCAACAGAGAGAGCAGTGGAGGCAGAAGAGACAGAGTGACCAGAGGAGGCAGAGGCCACAGAGAGAACAGAGGAGGCAGAGGACACAGACAGACCAAAGGAGGCAGAGGCCAAAGAGAGACCAGAGGAGGCAGAGGAGGCAGAGAGACCAGAGGAGGCAGAAGAGACAGAGAGAACAGAAGAGGCAGAGGCCACAGAAAGACCAGAGGAGGCAGAGAGTCCAGAGGAGGCAGAGGCTACAGAAAGACCAGTGTAGGCAGGGGAGAAAGAGAGACCAGAGGAGGCAGAGGCCACAGAGAGACCAGAGGAGGCATAGGCCACAGAGTGACCAGAGGAGGAAATAAGGCAGAGACCAGAGGAGGCAGAGGCCACCGAGAGATCAGAGCAGGCAGAAAGACAGAGAGACCAGAGGAGGCAGAGAGATATGAGGATGAAGAGGAGGCAGAGAGACCAGAAAAGGCAGATGCCACAGAGAGACCAGAGGAGGCAGCGGCCACAGAGAGACCAGAGAAGGCAGAGGCCACAAAGAGACCAGAGGAGGCAGAGGCAACAGAGAGACCAGAGCAGATAGAGAACACGGAGAGACTAGAGGAGACAGAGAAGGCAGTGAGACTAGAAGAGGCAGAGGCCAGAGAGAGACTAGAGGAGGCAGAGGCCACAAAGAGAGCAGTGGAGGCAGAGGCCAAAAAGAGACCAGTGGATGCAGAGGAGACAGATGGACCAGAGGAGGAAGAGGCCACAGAGAGGGCAGAGGAGGCAGAGGACACAGACAGACCAGAGGAGGCAGAGGACACAGAGAGACCAGAGGAGGCAGAGGAGGTAGAGGACACAGACAGACCAGAGGAGGCCGAGGCCACAGAGAGACCAGAGGAGGCAGAGAGACCAGAGGAGGCAGAGGAGACAGAGAGACCAGAGGAGGCAGAGGCCACAAAGAGACGAGAGGAAGTAGAGGAGGCAGAGAGGCCAGAGGAGGCAGAGGCAACAGAAAGACCAAAGGAGGCAGAGAGTCCAGAGGAGGCAGAGGCCACAGAGAGACTAGAGGAGGCAGAGTAGGCAGAGAGACCAGAAAAGGCAGATGCCAGTAAGAGACCAGAGGCCACAGAGAGATCCAGAGAAGGCAGAGGCCAAAGACTGACCAGAGGAGGCAGAGGACACAGAGAGACCAGAGGAGGCAGAGGACACGAAGAGACCAGAGGAGGCAGAGGCAACAGAGAGACCAGAGGAGATAGAGGAGACAGAGGAGGCAGAGAGACCAGAGGAGGCAGAGGAGACAGAGAGACCAGAAAAGGCAGAGGCCACATAGAGACAAGAGGAAGTAGAGGACACAGACAGACCAGAGGAGGCAGAGGCCACAGAGAGACTAGAGGAGGCAGAGGAGACAGAGAGACCAGAGGAGGCAGAGGCCACAGAGAGACGAGAGGAAGCAGAGGAGGCAGAGAGACCAGAGGAGGCAGAGGCCACAGAAAGACCAGGGGAGGCAAGGAGAGTCTAGAGGAGGCAGAGGACACAGAGAGACCAAGGGAGGCAGAAGAGGCAGAGAGACCAGAAAAGGCAGATGCCTCAGAGAGACCAGAGTAGGCAGCGGCCAGAGAGAGACCAGAGAAGGCAGAGGCCACAGAGAGACCAGAGGAGGCTGAGGCCACAGAGAGACCAGGGGAGGCAGAGAGACAGAGAGACCAGAGGAGGCAGTTAGAGCAGTGGAGGCAGAGGAGGGAGAGAGACCAGAGGAGGCAGAGGCCACAGAGTGACTAGAGGAGGCAGAGGAGACAAAGAGACCCGAGGAGGCAGAGGACACAGAGAGACTAGAGGAGGCAGAGGCCACAGAGAATCCAGGGTAGGCATAGGCTACAGAGAGACCAGAGGATTGCAGAGGTCACAGAGAGACCAGTGGAGGTAGAGAGAGCAGAGGAGGCAGAGAAGGCAGAGAGACCATTGGAGGCAGAGGAGACAGAGAGACCAGAGGAGGCAACAGGGCAGAGAGGCCACAGGAGGCAGAGGCCACAGAGAGACCAGAGGAGGCAGAGGACACAGACAGACCAGAGGAGGCAGAAAGAGCAGAGGAGGCAGAGAAGGCAGAGAGACCAGTGGAGGCAGAGGAGACAGAGAGACCAGAGGAGGCAGAGGCCATAGAGAGACCAGAGGAGGCAGAGGCCATAGAGAGACCAGAGGAGGCCGAGGCCATAGAGAGACCAGAGGAGGCAGAGAGAGAGAGACCAGAGGAGGCAGTTAGAGCAGAGGAGGCAGAGGAGGCAGAGAGACCAGAGGAGGCAGAGGCCACAGAGTGACTAGAGGAGGCAGAGGAGACAAAGAGACCAGAGGAGGCAGAGGCAATGGAGAGAGCAGTGGAGGCAGAGAGACCAGAGGGGACAGAGGAGGCAGAGAGACAAGAGAAGGCAGAGGTTACAGAGAGAGCAGAGGAGGCAGAGGCCATAGAGAGACCAGAGAAGGTAGAGGAGGCAGAGAGACCAGAGGAGTAAGAGGAGAAAGAGAGACCAGAGAAGGCAAAGGAGACAGAGAGACCAGAAAAGGCAGATGCCTCAGAGAGACCAGAGGAGGCAGATGCCTAAGAGAGACCAGAGGAGGCAGCGGCCAAAGAGAGACCAGAGAAGGCATAGGCCACAGAGAGACCAGAGGAGGCAGAGGCCACAGAGAGACCAGAGGAGGCAGAGGAGGCAGAGGACACAGACAGACCAGAGGAGGCCGAGGCCACAGAGAGACCAGAGGAGGCAGAGAGACCAGAGGAGGCAGAGGAGACAGAGAGACCAGAGGAGGCAGAGGCCACAGAGAGACGAGAGGAGGCAGAGGACACAGACAGACGAGAGGAGGCAGAGGCCACAGAGAGACCAGAGGAGGCAGAGGAGACAGAGAGACCAGAGGAGGCAAAGGCCCCAGAGAGACGAGAGGAAACAGAGGAGGCAGAGAGTCCAGAGGAGGCAGAGGCCACAGAAAGACCAGGGGAGGCAAGGAGAGTCTAGAGGAGACAGAGGCCACAGAGAGACCAGGAGAGGCAGAGGAGGCAGAGAGAGCAGAAAAGGCAGATGCCTCAGAGAGACCAGAGTAGGCAGCGGCCAGAGAGAGACCAGAGAAGGCTGAGGCTACAGAGAGACCAGAGGAGGCAGAGAGACAGAGAGAGCAGAAGAGGCAGTTAGAGCAGAGGAGGCAGAGGAGGCAGAGGAGGCAGAGAGACCAAAGGAGGCAGAGGCTACAGAGTGACTAGAGGAGGCAGAGGAGACAAAGAGACCCAAGGAGGCAGAGGCAAGAAAGAGACCAGAGGGGGCAGAGGCAATAGAGAGACCAGTGGAGGCAGAGAGACCAGAGGAGGCAGAGGAGACAGAGAGACCAGAGGAGGCAGAGGCCACAGAGAGACGAGAGGAGGCAGAGGCCAGAGAGAGACGAGAGTAAGCAGAAGAGGCAGAGAGATTAGAGGAGGAAGAGGCCACAGAAAGACCAGAAGAGGCAGAGAGTCCAGAGGATGCAGAGGCCATAGAGAGGCCAGAGGAGGCAGAGGCCACAAAGAGACCAGAGGAAGCAGAGGCCACAGAGAGTTCATAGGAGGCAGAGGAAACAGAGAGACCAGAGGAGGCAGAGGCCACAGAGAGATGAGCGGAAGCAGAGGCAAAGGAGAGATCAGTGGAGGCAGAGAGACCAGAGGGGGCATAGAAGGCAGAAAGACAAGAGAAGGCAGCGGCCACAGAGAGACCAGAGGAGACAGAGGCCACAGAGAGACCAGAGGAGGCAGAGGAGGCAGAGAGACCAGAGGAGGCAGAGCCCACAGTGAGACCAGAGGGGGCAGAGGCCACAGAGAGATGAGAGGATTGCAGAGGAAGCAGAGAGAGCAGAGGAGACCGAGGCCACAGAGAGACCATAAGAGGCAGAGGCCACAGAGAGATGAGAGGATTGCAGAGGTCACAGAGAGACCAGTGGAGGTAGAGAGAGCAGAGGAGGCAGAGAAGGCAGAGAGACCAGTGGAGGCAGAGGAGACAGAGAGACCAGAGGAGGCAAAGGGGCAGAGAGGCCACAGGAGGCAGAGGCCACCGAGAGGTCAGAGAAGGAAGAAAGACAGAGAGACCAAAGGAGGCAGAATGATTAGAGGACGCATAGGAGGCAGAGAGACCAGAAAAAACAGATGCCACAGAGAGACCAGAGGAGCCAGCGGCAGCAAAGAGACCAGCGGAGGCAGAGAGACCAGAGAAGGCAGAGGACACAAAGAGACCAGAGGAGGCAGAGAGACAGAGAGACCAGAGGAGGCAGTTAGAGCAGAGGAGGCAGAGGAGGCAGAGAGACCAGAGGAGGCAGAGGCCACAGAGTGACTAGAGGAGGCAGAGGAGACAAAAAGACCCGAGGAGGCAGAGGCCACAGAGAGACCAGAGGAGGCAGACGCAATAGAGAGACCAGTGCAGGCAGAGAGACCAGAGGGGGCATAGGAGAAAGACAGACAAGAGAAGGCAGCGGCCACAGAGAGACCAGAGGAGGCGGAGGCCACAGAGAGACGAGAGGAAGCAGAAGAGGCAGAGAGACCAGAGGAGGCAGAGGCCACAGAAAGACCAGAAGAGGCAGAGAGTCCAGAGGATGCAGAGGCCATAGAGAGGCCAGAGGAGGCAGAGGCCACAGAGAGTTCAGAGGAGGCAGAGGAGACAGAGAGACCAGAGGAGGCAGAGGCCACAGAGGGAAGAGCGGAAGCAGAGGCAATAGAGAGGCCAGTGCAGGCAGAGAGACCAGAGGGGGCATAGGAGGCAGACAGACAAGAGAAGGCAGCGGCCACAGAGAGACTAGAGGAGGCAGAGGCCACAGAGAGACCAGAAGAGGCAGAGGAGGCAGAGAGACCAGAGGAGGCAGAGCCCACAGTGAGAAGCAGAGGCAGAGGCCACCGAGAGTTCAGAGGCCACCGAGAGTTCAGAGGATGCAGAAAGACAGAGAGGCAAGAGGAGGCAGAGAGATGAGAGGATGCAGAGGAGGCAGAGAGAGCAGAGGAGACCGAGGCCACAGAGAGACCAGAAGAGGCAGAGGCCACAGAGAGATGAGAGGAGGCATAGGCCACAGAGAGACCAGAGGAGACAGAGAGAGCAGAGGAGGCAGAGGCCACGGAGAATCCAAAAGAGACATAGGCCACAGAAAAACCAGAGGATTGCATAGGTCACAGAGAAACCAGTGGAGGTAGAGAGAGCAGAGGAGGCAGAGAAGGCAGAGAGACCAGTGGAGGCAGAGGAGACAGAGACCAGAGGAGGCAATGGGGCAGAGAGGCCAGAGGAGGCAGAGGCCACCGAAAGTTCAGAGGAGGAAGAAAGACAGAGAGACCAAAGTAGGCAGAGAGATTAGAGGACGCATAGGAGGCTGAGAGACCAGAAAAGGCAGATGCCACAGAGAGACCAGAGGAGCCAGCGGCAGCAGAGAGACCAGAGGAGGCAGAGAGACCAGAGAAGGCAGAGGACACAAAGAGACCAGAGCAGGCAGAGGCCACAGAGTGACTAGAGGAGGCAGAGGATACAAAGAGACCAGAGGAGGCAGAGGCCACAGAGAGACGAGAGGAGACAGAGGCAATAGAGAGACCAGTGGAGGCAGAGAGACCAGAGGGGACAGAGGAGGCAGAGAGACCAGAGAAGGCAGAGGACACAAAGAGACCAGAGGAGGCAGAGGCCACAGAATGACTAGAGAAGGCAGAGGAGGCAGAGAGACCAGAGGAGGCAGAGGCCACAGAGTGACTAAAGGAGACAGAGGAGACAAAGAGACCAGAGGAGGCAGAAGCCACAGAGAGACCAGAGGAGGCAGAGGCCATAGAGAGACCAGTTGAGGCAGAGGCCACAGAGTGACTAGAGGAGGCAGAGGAGACAAAGAGACCAGAGGAGGCAGAGGCCACAGAGAGACCAGAGGAGGCAGAGGTCATAGAGAGACCAGAGGAGGCAGAGGCCACAGAGAGACCAGAGGAGGCAGAGGAGGCAGAGAGACCAGAGGAGGCAGAGAAGACAGAGAGACGAGAGGAAGCAGGAGAGGCAGAGAGACTAGAGGAGGCAGAGGCCACAGAAAGACCAGAGGAGACAGAGAGTCCAGAGGAGGCAGAGGCCACAGAGAGACCAGAAGAGGCAGAGGACACAGAGAGATCAAAGGAGGCAGGTTTTTTTGTTTTTTTCTAATACACCAAGTTGCCAACTTTACTATTCCATAAAGAACATTTAGAATAATAACTTCTGAGTACTTTGGCCCATACGTAAACAATGAAACATTAAACGAACCCATTAGCTCCAGACTCCAAACCTTCACTAACTGCATCAAGTTTTTTTGAGGTGATAACATTACATAAATGCATGCTGGCGGTCACTTCCCGAGGTCCGATCAAGTGAAATGTCGTCTTTGATATGTCGTTCTGGGTGGCCCTAGGAGCCAGCGTGCAAAATTTGGAGAGGCTACGACATTGTTAATGGGTCAAATAGTGTTCAGGGGTCAATCGTCAAAACCCGTTATAAGCTGTGTCTTTAGGAGGCTGAAACTTTTTTCACTTTGATCTAAAGCCAGCAACCTTTGATATGTCGTTCTGGGTGGCCCCAGGAGCCAGCGTGCAAAATTTGGAGAGGCTACGACATTGGTAAGGGGTCAAAAGGTCAACTAAGGGTACGAGCTATAGGCCCTGACAAGAAAGGTGTCTTTTTGATCATAATTCTTTTCCTCTTTGCTCTAGAGCTCTGCGCTTCGGATATGTGTATCAGGGCTACTCCAGGAGCCAGGGGGAAAAATGTAGGATTCCCACATGCCCATTTTGTCAATGTATTCTTCCTAGTGGGGGCACTGGCGGTCACTTCCCGAGGAAAATCAAGTGAAATTGGGTCTCCAGTTTTTGACACAGTATGTGGAAGCCTGTGGCAAAGTTTGGAGAGGCTACCACATTGTTAAGGGCTCGAAAGGTCAAAAAAGGGTATGCGCTAAAGGAGAGATGTCTTTTGAGTCATCAATTTTTCTTCCCTTGACTCTAGAGCCAGCCGCCTTGCCTATGTCGTTCTGGGTGGCCCCTGGAGCCAGCGTTTAAAAATTTGGAGAGGCTACGACATTGTTAAGGTATCAAATAATGTTCAGGGGTCAATGGTCAGAACCCGTTATAGGCTGTGTCTTTTGTAGGCTGAAACTTTTTGCCTTTGCTCTAAAGCCAGCAGCCTTTGATATGTTATTCTGGGTGGCCCCAGGAGCCAGCGTGCAAAATTTGGAGAGGCTACGACATTGGTAAGTGGTCAAAATTTCAACTAAGGGTACGAGCTATAGGCCCTGACAAGAAATGTGTCTTTTTGATCATAATTTTTTTCCCCTTTGCTCTAGAGCTCTGCGCTTCGGATATGTGATTCAGGGTTACTCCAGGAGCCAGGGGGAAAAATTTGGGATTCCCACATGCCCATTTTGTCAATGTATTCACCCTAGTGGGGGCACTGTCGGTCACTTCCCGAGGTCCGATCAAGAGAAATGTGGTCTCCTTTTTCTCGACACAGTACGTGGAAGCGTGTGGTTAAAATTGGAGAGGCTACCACCTTGTTAAGGGGTCGAAAGGTCAAAAAAGGGCATGCGCTAAAGGCCCAAAAAGGAGAGATGTCTTTTTAGTCATCATTTTCTTCCCTTGACTCTAGAGCCAGCCGCCTTTGATATGTCGTTCTGGGGGGCCCCTGGAGCCAGCGTTGAAAATTTGGAGAGGCTACGACATTGTTAAGGGGTCAAATAATGTTCAGGAGTCAATGGTCAGAAGCCGTTATAGGCTGTGTCTTTTGGAGGCTGAAACATTTTCCCTTTGCTATAAAGCCAGCAACCTTTGATATGTTGTTCTGGGTGGCCCCAGGAGCAAGCGTGCAAAATTTGGAGAGGCTACGACATTGGTAAGGGGTCAAAAGGTCAACTAAGGGTACGAGCTATAGGCCCTGACAAGAAAGGTGTCTTTTTAATCATCATTTTTTTCCCCTTTGCTCTAGAGCTCTGCACTTCGGATATGTGATTCAGGGCTACTCCAGGAGCCAGGGTGATAAATTTGGGATTCCCACATGCCCATTTTGTCAATGTATTCACCCTAGTGGGGGCGCTGGCGGTCACTTCCCGAGGTCCGATCAAGTGAAATGTGGTCTCCTTTTTCTCAACCCAGTACGTGGAAGCGTGTAATAAAGGTTGGCGAGGCTACCACATTGATAAGGGGTTTAAAAGGTCAAAAAAGGGTATGCGCTAAAGGCCCAGACTGACTGTAGTCGAGCATTAGAAAAGACTGTAGAAATGCAGTAGTACAGACTGTAAATGTGCAGAAGAACAGACAGTAGACAATTTTTAGAACTGACTGTAGACGTGGAGTAGAACAGACTGGCAATTTGCAGATGAATAGACTGCAGATGAGGAGACCAGAGGAGGTAACGGGGAGGGAGAAGAGAGGAAGCAGAGGCCACAGAAAGTCCAGAGGAGGCAGAGAGTCCAGAAGAGGCAAAGGCCACAAAGAGCCTAGAAGAGGAGAAGGAGGCAGAGAGACCAGAAAAGGCAGATGCCACAGAGAGACAAAAAAGGAGGCAGCGGCCACAGAGAGAGCAGAGGAGGCAGAGGAGACAGAGAGACCAGAGGAAGCAGAGGCCACAGAGAGACTAGAGGAGACAGAGAAGGCAAAGAGACTAGAGGAGGGCAGAGGCCAGAGAGAGACCAGAGGAGGCAGAGGCCAAAGAGAGACCAGTGGAAGCAGAGGCAACAGAGAGAGCAGTGGAGGCAGAGGAGACAGAGTGACCAGAGGAGGCAGAGGCCACAGAGAGAACAGAGGAGGCAGAGGACACAGACAGGCCAAAGGAGGCAGAGGCCAAAGAAAGACCAGAGGAGGCAGAGGAGGCAGAGAGACCAGAGGAGGCAGAAGAGACAGAGAGAACAGAAGAGGCAGAGGCCACAGAAAGACCAGAGGAGGCAGAGAGTCCAGAGGAGGCAGAGGCTACAGAGAGACCAGTGTAGGCAGGGGAGACAGAGAGACCAGAGGAGGCAGAGGCCACAGAGAGACCAGAGGAGGCATAAGTTACAGAGTGACCAGAGGAGGAAATAAGGCAGAGACCAGAGGAGGCAGAGGCCACCGAGAGATCAGAGCAGGCAGAAAGACAGAGAGACCAGAGGAGGCAGAGAGATATGAGGATGCAGAGGAGGCAGAGAGACCAGAAAAGGCAGATGCCACAGAGAGACCAGAGGAGGCAGCGGCCACAGAGAACCCAGAGAAGGCAGAGGCCACAAAGAGACCAGAGGAGGCAGAGGCAACAGAGAGACCAGAGCAGATAGAGAACACGGAGAGACTAGAGGAGAAAGAGAAGGCAGTGAGACTAGAAGAGGCAGAGGCCAGAGAGAGACCAGGGGAGGCAAGGAGAGTCTAGAGGAGGCAGAGGCCACAGAGAGACCAGGGGAGGCAGAGGAGGCAGAGAGACCAGAAAAGGCAGATGCCTCAGAGAGACCAGAGTTGCCAGCGGTCAGAGAGAGACCAGAGAAGTCAGAGGCCACAGAGAGACCAGAGGAGGCTGAGGCCACAGAGAGACCAGAGGAGGCAGAGAGACAGAGAGACCAGAGGAGGCAGTTAGAGCAGAGGAGGCAGAGGAGGGAGAGAGACCAGAGGAGGCAGAGGCCACAGAGTGACTAGAGGAGGCAGAGGAGACAAAGAGACCCGAGGAGGCAGAGGACACAGAGAGACTAGAGGAGGCAGAGGCCACAGAGAATCCAGAGTAGGCATAGGCTACAGAGAGACCAGAGGATTGCAGAGGTCACAGAGAGACCAGTGGAGATAGAGAGAGCAGAGGAGGCAGAGAAGACAGAGAGACCATTGGAGGCAGAGTAGACAGAGAGACCAGAGGAGGCAGAGAGTCCAGAGGAGGCAGAGGCTACAGAAAGACCAGTGTAGGCAGGGGAGACAGAGAGACCAGAGGAGGCAGAGGCCACAGAGAGACCAGAAGAGGCATAAGTTACAGAGTGACCAGAGGAGGAAATAAGGCAGAGACCAGAGGAGGCAGAGGCCACCGAGAGATCAGAGCAGGCAGAAAGACAGAGAGACCAGAGGAGGCAGAGAGATATGAGGATGCAGAGGAGGCAGAGAGACCAGAAAAGGCAGATGCCACAGAGAGACCAGAGGAGGCAGCGGCCACAGAGAACCCAGAGAAGGCAGAGGCCACAAAGAGACCAGAGGAGGCAGAGGCAACAGAGAGACCAGAGCAGATAGAGAACACGGAGAGACTAGATGAGACAGAGAAGGCAGTGAGACTAGAAGAGGCAGAGGCCAGAGAGAGACCAGGGGAGGCAAGGAGAGTCTAGAGGAGGCAGAGGCCACAGAGAGACCAGGGGAGGCAGAGGAGGCAGAGAGACCAGAAAAGGCAGATGCCTCAGAGAGACCAAAGTTGCCACCGGTCAGAGAGAGACCAGAGAAGTCAGAGGCCACAGAGAGACCAGAGGAGGCTGAGGCCACAGAGAGACCAGAGGAGGCAGAGAGACAGAGAGACCAGAGGAGGCAGTTAGAGCAGAGGAGGCAGAGGAGGGAGAGAGACCAGAGGAGGCAGAGGCCACAGAGTGACTAGAGGAGGCAGAGGAGACAAAGAGACCAGAGGAGGCAGAGGACAGAGAGAGACTAGAGGAGGCAAAGGCCACAGAGAATCCAGAGTAGGCATAGGCTACAGAGAGACCAGAGGATTGCAGAGGTCACAGAGAGACCAGTGGAGATAGAGAGAGCAGAGGAGGCAGAGAAGGCAGAGAGACCATTGGAGGCAGAGTAGACAGAGAGACCAGAGGAGGCAACGGGGCAGAGAGGCCACAGGAGGCAGAGGCCACAGAGAGACCAGAGGAGGCAGAGGAGACAGACAGACCAGAGGAGGCAGAGAGAGCAGAGGAGGGAGAGAAGGCAGAGAGGCCAGTGGAGGCAGAGGAGACAGAGAGACCAGAGGAGGCAGAGGCCATAGAGAGACCAGAGGAGGCAGAGGCCATAGAGAGACCAGAGGAGGCCGAGGCCATAGAGAGACCAGAGGAGGCAGAGAGAGAGAGACCAGAGGAGGCAGTTAGAGCAGAGGAGGCAGAGGAGGCAGAAAGACCAGAGGAGTCAGAGGCCACAGAGTGACTAGAGGAGGCAGAGGAGACAAAGAGACCAGAGGAGGCAGAGGCAATAGAGAGAGCAGTTGAGGCAGAGAAACTAGAGGGGACAGAGGAGACAGAGAGATAAGAGAAGGCAGAGGTTACAGAGAGAGCAGAGGAGGCAGAGGCCATAGAGAGACCAGAGAAGGTAGAGGAGGCAGAGAGACCAGAGGAGTTAGAGGAGAAAGAGAGACCAGAGAAGGCAAAGGAGACAGAGAGACCAGAAAAGGCAGATGCCTCAGAGAGACCAGAAGAGGCAGATGCCTAAGAGAGACCAGAGGAGGCAGCGGCCAAAGAGAGACCAGAGAAGGCAGAGGCCACAGAGAGACCAGAGGAGGCAGAGGCCACAGAGAGACCAGAGGAGGCAGAGGCCACAGAGAGACCAGAGGAGGCAGAGAGACCAGAGGAGGCAGAGCAGACAGAGAGACCAGAGGAGGCAGAGGCCACAGAGAGACGAGAGGAGGCAGAGGACACAGACAGACCAGAGGAGGCAGAGGCCACAGAGAGACCAGAGGAGGCAGAGGAGACAGAGAGACCAGAGGAGGCAGAGGCCCCAGAGAGACGAGAGGAAACAGAGGAGGCAGAGAGACCAGAGGAGGCAGAGGCCACAGAAAGACCAGGGGAGGCAAGGAGAGTCTAGAGGAGACAGAGGCCACAGAGAGACCAGGAGAGGCAGAGGAGGCAGAGAGACCAAAAAAGGCAGATGCCTCAGAGAGACCAGAGTAGGCAGCGGCCAGAGAGAGACCAGAGAAGGCTGAGGCCACAGAGAGACCAGAGGAGGCAGAGAGACAGAGAGAGCAGAGGAGGCAGTTAGAGCAGAGGAGGCAGAGAGACCAAAGGAGGCAGAGGCTACAGAGTGACTAGAGGAGGCAGAGGAGACAAAGAGACGAGAGTAAACAGAAGAGGCAGAGAGATTAGAGGAGGAAGAGGCCACAGAAAGACCAGAAGAGGCAGAGAGTCCAGAGGATGCAGAGGCCATATAGAGGCCAGAGGAGGCAGAGGCCACAAAGAGACCAGAGGAGGCAGAGGCCACAGAGAGTTCAGAGGAGGCAGAGGAGACAGAGAGACCAGAGGAGGCAGAGGCCACAGAGAGACGAGCGGAAGCAGAGGCAAGAGAGAGACCAGTGGAGGCAGAGAGACCAGAGGGGGCATAGGAGGCAGACAGACAAGAGAAGGCAGCAGCCACAGAGAGACCAGAGGAGGCAGAGGACACAGAGAGACCAGAGGAGGCAGAGGAGGCAGAGAGACCAGAGGAGGCAGAGCCCACAGTGAGACCAGAGGGGGCAGAGGCCACCGAGAGTTCAGAGGAGGCAGAAAGACAGAGAGGCAAGAGGAGGCAGAGAGACGAGAGGATGCAGAGGAGGCAGAGAGAGCAGAGGAGACCGAGGCCACAGAGAGACCAGAAGAGGAAGAGGCCACAGAGAGATGAGAGGATTGCAGAGGTCACAGAGAGACCAGTGGAGGTAGAGAGAGCAGAGAAGGCAGAGACGGCAGAGAGACCAGTGGAGGCAGCCTCTCTTACAAACTCGTTTCTGTACTCTTCTCTTTTCGCAACGCTTTGCACACTCTTGTTCGCGTAATCTTGTCTACTTTTCTACTAAGTTTTTGTATTTATCGCTTCGTAACTTTTAAGCTTGAAACCACGTAACACAGTCCTGTGTTAAGTGACTTTATTTTTAAAGATCCAACACATTCGATTTTTGTTTTAAACTTTTTAACGGAACGACGTAATCCACGCGACGGAAGTGGATATTTTGTAGTCTTTGTTCTGGAACGAGATCGCTAACAAACAGCCCTCGTTAATCAAGTAAAGACTAGTTTTAAGCCTCTTCAACGAACACTTTTTGTTAAAGACTTTAGTCTCAACTGCTGGTAAAGCCTACTTTACCCTCAAGGACAATCACAGAACGCCGCTTGTTGCTAAGGCGCCGCCTTAAGCCAGCTCAACGCGTGGACACGTGCTGCCTTCTGTTGCCGGAAATCAGCAGCGAACCCAAGGACCTGAAGCATCTCTTCGGAACCGTTTGGGCCCGCACCGCTGGTACCAAATCACCGGATAAGAGTGAGTGAGCACGTGACACAAGAAAAAGAACAAGTTTGGCGTTACAAAATCTGTATTGTGATTAAGTCCAACAGCACATCTTTCCCCTTTTACAATCTTCAAATAGCCGTCAATAGTCCCTTTTAGCTAAGCCATTTAAACTTCCCCCTTTTCTCTCCGTATGAACTCCGAGTAATTAATAAAATTCAACAGAATTAAACTCATCTTGTTCCATCAAAGGTATAACCATTGTGCCATCGTCAATCAATGTTTTATGTTCATTATTCTCATCCTTTGTCAATAATCTTGTTTTATTTTATTTTATTATTCATATTTTAACCTGCATAATCTTTAATAAAACCCCATAAAGACATTTCTTGTTTCATTGTTTAATTAAGATTTGTGTCGAAAACGAGTTTAGAACTTACTTCCTTCAGTATTGAGACTTATCAAACATAATCAGTTTCCTTAGAACTGTTAAAACTAAGGTGGTGCCCCGAAAGAAATTAATATTTTCATAAACAAAATATTAATTATTAATTTTCATAATTCATATTTATATTAATTATTCATCAACGAGACCATATTCACTACAGAACAGACTGTAGATGTGCAGAAAAAAAGAGTGTAGACTTGCAATAGAGCAGACTGAAAACGTGCAGTAGAAAAGACTGTAGACATGCAGAAGAAAAGACTGTAGAGGTGCAGTAGTACAAACTGTAGACAGGCATTAGAACAGACTGTATATGGGTGTCCGAAAACACTACTAGAAATGGTTTACAACATACTGTAAAGGTGCAGTAATACAGATTGTAGACATTTATTAAAACAGACTGTAGACGTGCAGAAGAACAGACCGTAGATGAGCAGTAGTACAGACTGTAGACTTGCATTAGAACAGACTGTAGATGTGCATTAGAAAAGACTGTAGATGTGCAGTAAAACAGACTGTAGACATGCAGTAGAACAGACTGCAGTAGAGCAATAGTACAGACTGTAGACTGGCATTAGAACAGACTGTAGAGGTTCAGTTAAACAGACTGTAGTCTTGCAGTTGAACAGACTTCAGAGCAACAGTAGTACAGACACTAGATTGGCTTTAGAACGGACTGTGGACGAGCATTAAAGCAGACTGTAGATGAGTATTAGAAAACACTCTAGACATGCTTTAGAACAGACTGTAGAGGTGCAGTTGTACAGACTGTAGACGAGTATTAGAATAGATTGTAAATGTCCAGTAGAACAGACTGACAATGTGCAGAAGAATAGACTGTAGAGGTGCAGTAGTACAGACTGTAGACGAGCATTAGAACAGAATGTAGATGTGCATTAGAAAAGACTGTAGATGTGCAGTAAAACAGACTGTAGACATGCAGTAGAACAGACTGAAGACATGCAGTAGAACAGACTGAAGACGTGCTGTAGAACAGACTGTAGACATGCAGTAGAACAGACTGTAGACATGCAGTAGAACAGACTGTAGAGGTGGAGTAGTAAAGACTGTAGACTTGCATTAGAACAGTCAGTAGATGTACATTAGAACAGACTGTAAATGTGCAGTAAAACAGACTGTAGTTATGCAGTAGAACAGACTGCAGTAGAGCAATAGTACAGACTGTAAACTGGCATTAGAACAGACTGTAGAGGTGCAGTTGAAGAGACTGTAGACTTGCAGTTGAACAGACTTGAGAGCAGCAGTAGTACAGACACTAGATTGGCTTTAAAACTGACTGTAGACGAGCATTAGAACAGACTGTAAACGTCCAGTAGAACAGACTGACAATGTGCAGAAGAATAGACTGTAGAGATTGAGTAGTACAAACTGTAGACGAGCATTAGAACAGACTGTATATGAGTATTAGAAAACACTCTAGACATGCTTTAGAACAGACTGTAGAGGTGCGGTAATACAGACTGTAGACGAGCATTAGTACAGACGGTAGAAGTGCAGTAGTACAGACTGTAGACGTTTATTAAAACAGATTATAGACCTGCAGTAGAACAGACCGTAGATGAGCAGTAGTACAGACTGTAGACTTGCATTAGAACATACTGTAGACATGCATTAGAAATGAGTGTAGATTGCAGTAAAACAGACTATATACTTGCAGTAGATCAGACTGCAGTAGAGCAGAGGTACAAACTGTAAACTGGCATTAGAACAGACTGTTGAGGTGCAGTTGAACAAGACGGTAGACGTGCAGTTAAAAAGACTGTAAATGTGCATTAGAACAGATTGTAGACAAGCATTAGAACAGACTGTAGACGTCCAGTAGAACAGACTGTAGATATGCAGTAGTACAGACTAAAGATCTGCATTAGAACAGACTGTAGACGTAAAATAGAACAGACTGTAGACGAGCATAAGAACAGACTGTAGACGTTCAGTAAATTAGACTGTAGATGTGCAACAGTAAAGACTAAAGACGTGCATTAGAACAGACTTTGGACGAGCATTAGAACAGACTATAGACTGTAGACAAATATTAGAACAGACTGTAGACCTGCACTAGAACAGACCGTAGATGAGCAGTAAAACAGACTGTAGATATGCAGTAGAACTGACTGCAGTAGAGCAGAGGAACAGACTGTAAACTGGCATTAGAACAGACTGTTGAGGTGCAGTTGAACAAGACGGTAGACGTGCAGTTAAACAGACTGTAAATGTGCATTAGAACAGATTGTAGACGAGCATTAGAACAGACTGTAGACGTCCAGTAGAACAGACTATAGATATGCAGTAGTACAGACCAAAGATCTGCATTAGAAGAGACTGTGGACAAGCATTAGAACAGACTATAGATGTGCATTAGAACAGACTGTAGATGTGCATTAGTACATACTGTAGATGTGCAGTAGAACAGACTGACGATGTGCAGAAGAATAGATCGTAGAGGTGCAGTAGTTGAGACTTTATACGAGCAGTAGAAAAGACAGTAGACGTGCCGTAGAACAGACTCTAGACAATTATTAGAACAGACTGTAGACGGCCATTAGAACAGACATTAGAAGTGCATTAGAAAAGACTGTAGACGTCTATTAAAACAGACTATAGTCGTGCTGTAGAACAGAATGTAGACGTGCAGTTGAAAAGACTTCAGAGCAGCAGTAGTACAGACTCTAGATTGGCTTTAGAACTGACTGTAGATGAGCTTTAGAACAGACTGACAATTAGAAAAGATTGTAGATGTGCACTAAAACAGACTGTAGACGTGCATTAGAATAGACTGCAGTAGAGCAGTAAACTGGCATTAGAACAGACAGTAGATGTGCATTAGAACAGACTGTAGATGTGCATTAGAAGAGACTGAAGACCTTTTTTAAAACAGACTATAGTCGTACAGTAGAACAGACTGTTGACGAGCAGTAGAACAGATTGTAGACTTGCAGTAGAACAGACTGTAGACCTTCAGTAGAAGAGACTGTAGAGGAGAAGTAGAACAAACTGTAGAGGTGGAGTAGTAAAGACTGTTTTTGTGCATTAGAACAGACTGTATTTGACCAATAGAACAGACTATAGATGTGCCTGTAGTACAGACTAAATTAGAACAGACTGTGGACGAGTATTTGAACAGACTATAAATGTGCATTAGAACAGACTGTAGATGAACAGTAGAAAAGACTAACAATGCTGCTGAAGAATAGACTTTAAAGGTGCGTTAGTACAGACTATAGATGAGCATTAGAACTGACTGTATATGAGTTTTAGAATAGACTGTAGACATGCTTTAGAACAGACTGTAGAGGTGCAGTAGTACAGACTGTAAACGAGCAGTAGTACAGACTGTAGACTTGCATTAGAACAGACTGTAGATGAGCTTTATAACAGACTGTAAATGTGCAGTAGAACCGACTGAAAATTAGAAAAGATTGTAGATGTGCAGTAAAATAGACTGTAGAAGTGCAGTAGAATAGACTGCAGTAGAGCAGTAGTAAAGACTGTAAAATGGCATTAGAACAGACTGTAGACATGCAGTAGAACAGACTGTAGATGTGCAGTAAAACAGACTGTAGACGTGCAGTTGAACAGACTATAGATGTGCATTTGAACAGATGTCAGAGCAGCAGTAGTACAGACTCTAGATTGGCTTTAGAACAGACTGTAGATGAGCTTTAGAACAGACTGTAAACATCCAGTAGAACAGACTGACAATTAGAACATATTGTAGATATACAGTAAAACAGACTGTAGACGTGCAGTTGAACAGAAATCAGAGCAGCAGTAGTACAGACTCTAGAATTACCTTAGAACAGACTGTAAATGAGCAATAGAAATGACTGTAAACGTCCCGTAGAACAAACTTACAATGTGCAAAAGAATGGACTCTAGAGCTGCAGTAGTACAGACTGTAGATGAGCAATTGAACAGACTGTATATGAGTTTTAGAAAACAATGTAGACATGCATTAAAACAGACTTTGGAGGTGCAGTTGTACAGACTGTAGACGAGCATTAGAACAGACTGTATATGAGTATTAGAAAACACTCTAGACATGCTTTATAACAGACTGTAGAGGTGCAGTATTACAGACTGTAGACGAGCATTAGAACAGACTGTAGAAGTGCAGTAGTACAGACTGTAGAAGTGCAGTAGAACAGACTGTAGACGTGCAGTAGAACAGACTGTAGATGTCCATTAGAACAGACTGTAGATGTGCAGTAGAAGAGACTGTAGACAATTATTAGAACAGACTGTAGCCATGCAGTAGAATAGACTGTAGAGGTAGAACAGTAAAGACTTTTATTGGGGATTAGAACAGACTGTAGACAAGCAATAGAAGAGATTGTAGATGTGCAGTAGTACAGACTATAGACTTTAATTAGAACAGACTGAAGATATACATTAGAACAGACTTTAGAAGTGCAGTAGTAGAGACTGTAGATGTGTAGTAAAACAGACTGTAGACGTTTATCAGAACAGACTGTAGAAGTGCAGTAGAACAGACTGTAGATGAGCAGTAGTACAAACTGTAGACTTGAATTAGAACAGACAGTAGATGTGCTATAGAACAGACTGTAGATGTGCAGTAGAACAGACTGTAGACGTTTATCAGAACAGACTGTAGACGTGCAAAAGAACAGACCATAGATGAGCAGTAAAACAGACTAGAAACTTGCATTAGAACAAACTGTAGAACTGACTGTAGACGAGCATTAGAACTAACTGTAAACGTCGAGTAGAACAGACTGACAATGTGCAGAAGAATAGACTGTAGAGATGCAGCAGTACATACTGTAGACGAGCATTAGAACAGACTGTATATGAGAATTAGAAAACACTCTAGACATACTTTAGAAAAGACTGTAGAAGTGCAGTAGTTCAGACTGTAGACGAGGATTAGAACAGACTCTATACCAGTATTAAAAAAACACTCTAGACATGCTTTAGAACAGATTGTAGAGGTGCAGTAATACAGACTATTGACTTGCATTAGAACAGACTGTAGATGTTCATTAGAACAGACTTTAGTAGAGCAGTAGTACAGACTGTTAACTGGCATTAGAACATACTGTAGACGTGCAGTAGAACAGACTGTAGATGAGCAGTAGTACAGACTGTAGACTTGCATTAGAACAGACTGTAGATGTGCATTGGAACAGACTGTAGATGTGCAGTAAAACAGACTGTAGATGTGCAGTAGAACAGACTGCAGTAGAGCAGAGGTACAGACTGTAAACTGGAATTAGAACAGACTGTTGAGGTGCAGTTGAAATGACTGTAGACGTGCAGTTGAACAGACTGTAGACGAACATTATAATAGACTGTAGACGTCGAGCAGAACAGAACAGTAGAACAACATAGTAGAACATGTGCAGTAGTACAGACTAAAGACCTGCATTAGAACAGACTGTAGATGTCCATTAGAACAGACTGTAGATGTGTAGTAGAACAGACTGACGATGTGCAGAAGAATAGACCGTAAGGCTTCAGTAGTTGAGACTTTACACGAGCATTAGAACAGACTGTACATGAGTATTAGAAAAGACCGTAGACATGATTTAGAACAGACTGTAGAGGTGCAGTAGTACAGACTGTAGACTTGCAGTTTAACAGACTGTAGCTGTGCATTAGAACAGACTGTAGATGTGCAGTAGAACTGAATGTAGACTTGCAGTAAAACAGACTGCAGAGCAGAAGTAGTACAGACTCTAGACTGGCATTAGAACAGACTGTAGAGGAGCAGTAGTACAGACTGTAGACTTGCATTATAACAGATTGTAGATGTGCATTAGAACAAGCTATAGACGTACAATAGAAGTGACTTTAGACGTGCATTTGTACAGACTTCAGTGCAACAGTAGTACACACTCTAGATTGGCTTTAGAACAGACTGTAGACGATCATTAGAACAGACTGTAAACGCCCAGAAGAAGAGACTGACAATGTGCAGAAGAATAGAATAGAGAGGTGCAGTAGTACAGACTGTAGATGAGCATTAGATCAGACTGTATATGAGTTTTAGAAAACACTCTAGACATGCTTTAGAACAGTCTGTAGAGGTGCAGTAGTTCAGACTGTAGACGAGCATTAGAACAGACTCTATATGAATATTAGAAAACACTCTAGACATGCTTTAGAACAGACAGTAGAGGTGCAGTTGTACAGAATGTAGACGAGCATTAGAACAGACTGTATATTAGTATTAGAAAACAATCTAGATATGCTTTAGAACAGACTGTTGAGGTGCAGTAATACAGAATGTAGACGAGCATTAGAACAGACTGTAGAAGTCCAGTAGTACAAACTGTAGATGTGCAGTAGTACAGACTGTAGATGTACAATAGAAAAGACTGTAGAGGTGCAGTTAAACAGTTTGTAGACGTGCAGTTGAACAGACTTCAGAGCAGAAGTAGAACAGACTCTAGATTGGCTTTAGAACAGACTGTAGACGAGCATTAGAACAGACAATAAACGACTTGTAGAACAGACTGACAATGTGCATTGAATAGACTTTAGAGGTGCAATAGTACAGACTGTAGATGAGCATTAGAACAGACTGTATATGAGTATTAGAAAACACTGTAGATATGCTTTAGAACAGACTGTAGAGGTGCAGTAGTTCAGACTGTAGACGAGCATTAGAACAGACTGTATATGAGTATTAGAAAACACTTTAGACATGTTTTAGAACAGACTGTAGAGGTTCAGTAGTTCAGACTGTAAACAAGCATTAGAACAAACTCTATATGAGTATTAGAAAACACTCTAGACATGCTTTAGAACAGACTTTAGAGATTCAGTAATACAGACTGTAGACGAGCATTAGAAAAGACTGTAGAAGTGCAGTTGTACAGACTGTAGATGTGCAGAAGAAGAGACTGTAGACGTATATTAGAACAGACTGTAGACCTGCACTAGAACAGACTGTAGATGTGCATTAGAACAAACTGTAGATGTGCATTAGAACAGACTGTAGATGTGCAGTAGAACAGACTGTAGACGTTCATTAGAACAGACTGTAGACCTGCACTTAAAGAGACCGTAGATGAGCAGTAGTACAGACTATAGACTTGCATTAGAACAGATTGTGTAATGTGGGACTGAGGACTCAAATGCGCACAAGACAGTGAAGGTAAGTGATTCTTTATTTAAGTACAGATAGTGACAGGAAGCTGGATAGGAGATCTGAGACTGTAGTCCGTGCGGAGGAACTGCACTGGTGGCTGCAGTGAAGTCGTGAACTGGAACCAAGCCGATGAGCTGGACCGAGAGTTGGAGTTGAATAGTGGAGTTAAACCGAGACCTGGTGCTGGGCCGGTGACGGAAGACCAAGCCGGGAAGCTGGGCTGAGAGTTGGCGTGAGCCGTAGAGCTGCGCCGAAGCCTGGAGCTGAGCCGGTGACGGAAGACCAAGCCGGGAAGCTGGGCTGAGAGTTGGCGTGAGCCGTAGAGCTGCGCCGAAGCCTGGAGCCGAGCCGGTGATAGGAGACCAAGCCGAGATGCGGGGCTGAGCGTTGGCGTGAACAGAGCTGCGCCGAAGCCTGGTGCCGAGCCGGTGACTGGAGACCAAGCCGAGGGACTGGGCTGCTAGCTGGAATCCAAACCTGAGACCTGGAACGAGGACTGAGGCGAGGGCTGGAGCGAGGGCTGGAGCGAGGGCTGGAGCGAGGGCTGGAATAAGAGCTGGAATATACGCTGGAAACATTCACACAAAGTCTGCTGAACGATCTGGCAGGGAAGAGGTGGAAAGGAGCGGTTTAAATACCTCACTGATGATCATAGATTGCAGGTGCTTGGGACAGGTGGTAGTGATGAGATGAAGGAAGTAGAAGGAAAGTGGAGCGGATCCCTGAGGGAGACGGAGTGGATCTGACAGAACCCCCCCCTCAAGGAACGGCACCGGACGTTCCAACTGACTGTCCGGGGTGTGAGGCATGGAAGTCCCTAATTAACTGTGGATCCAGAATATGGCGGGCAGGAACCCAAGAACGTTCCTCTGGACCATACCCCTCCCAGTCCACCAGGTACTGAATGCCTCGACCACGGCGTCTAGATCTAAGGAGCCGTCGCACCGAATATGCTGGAGCACCTCCGACGAGCTGGGCGGGAGGCGGGGGCCTGGTGGCGGGAACCAGAGGACTCTCCTGAAGGGGCTTGATCCTGGAAACATGAAATGTTGGGTGAATTCGCATAGACCGGGGAAGCTTCAACCTTACCGCCACTGGGTTGATGATCTTCGCTATAGTGAAGGGACCAATGAATCGTGGAGCCAATTTCTTAGATTCCACTCTGAGAGGAATGTCTCTGGTGGATAGCCAGACCCGATCCCCCACCTTGTACTGGGGACTCTGCTTGCGATGGCGATTGGCTGCTGCCGAATACTGTGTGGAAGCTCGTAGGAGTGCCGCACGAGCCCTGTTCCATGTCCCTCTGCAACGACGGATGAGGGCTTGGACGGATGGAACATTAGCTTCCCTTTCCTGGGCAGGGAATAGTGGTGGTTGGAACCCGTAGACGCACTGGAAAGGGGACATTCCAGTAGCCGAACTCGTCAAGGAGTTGTGAGCATACTCCACCCACAACAGCTGAGAGGACCAGGAGGATGGAGTTTGTCCAGCCATGCACCTCAAGGCCGACTCCATCTCCTGGTTCAACCGTTCCGTCCTGGCCATTGGACTGCGGGTGAAATCCAGAGGACAAGCTGACTGTAGCCCCTAAAAGAGAACAAAACTCCCGCCAAACTGTGGACGTAAACTGGGGTCCCCGGTCCGACACAATGTCCATTGGTAGTCCGTGGATCCGGAAGACATTCTGGAGAACAAGCTCTGCCGTCTCCCTTGCTGAAGGCAACTTAGGCAGAGCTATGAGGTGAGCCATCTTCGAAAAACGGTCAATGATGGAAAGGATCACCGTGTTGCCATTTGACTCTGGTAGTCCGTAACGAAATCCAGAGACATGTGAGACCAAGGTCTTCTGGGAACCGGAAGTGGCGAAGAAGCCCAGATGGAGCATGATGAGATGGCTTCTGCTGGCTACAGACCGGACATGCCGTGACAAATGCCCGAACATCCTCTTCCTCCTTAGGCCACCAGAACCGCCGTTGGAGAGAAGAGAGTGTCCGCCGAATCCCGGGATAGCAAGCGAGTTGAGACGAGTGAACCCACTGAAGAACCTCTGAACGCAACCCCGCAGGAACAAATAGTCTCCCCTCTGGACAGGAACTGGGGGCCGTGATGGTGTTCAAGGCTGCTTTGACGCGCTCTTCAATGGGCCAGGTGACGGCTGCTACCAGCTGGGATGGAGATAAGATGGAGGTCACCTCAGAAGATGTCTCCTCCTTCTGGAATTGCTGGGAAAGTGCATCAGGTTTCTGATTCCGGGACCCTGGTCGGAATGACAAAACAAAATTAAATCGAGTAAAGAACAACGACCAACGGGCTTGACGCGATGTCAAGCGTTTGGCTGACCGGATATACTCCAAATTCTTGTGGTCCGTCCACACAAGAAAAGGTTGTTCGGTTCCCTCCAGCCAGTGCCGCCACTCCTCCAAGGCTAGCTTAACCGCCAGCAACTCCCTATTACCTACGTCGTAGTTTTGTTCAGCGGGAGACAGGCGACGAGAAAAATAGGCACACGGGTGTAATTTCTGGTCTGAAGTAGAACGTTGGGACAGAACTGCGCCTATTCCCATGTCGGAAGCATCCACCTCTACGACGAACTGACTATCAGCGTTTGGGATGATAAGCACTGGAGCTGAAGAAAAACGAAGCTTCAAGTCCCGGAATGCTGACTCGGCTTCACTGGACCAGAGGAACGGAACCTTGGATGAGGTAAGTGCTGTTAGAGGAGCCGCCAAGGTACTATAGCCACGGATGAAACGTCTATAGAAGTTGGCAAATCCCAAAAGCGCTGCAGTTGCTTTCGACTGCACGGAGATGGCCAATCCAATACTGCCGACACCTTGGAAGGGTCCATCTGAATTTTTCCCTGGGCAACAATGTAACCCAGGAAAGAGACACTGGGTACGTGAAATTCGCATTTCTCAGCCTTGACAAAAAGCGAATTCTCCAGCAGGCGTTGAAGAACTGACTGGACATGATGTACGTGTTCCTTGTGATTCTTGGAAAAGATGAGGATATCATCCAGGTAGACAAACACGAACCGGTCGAGCATGTCCCGTAATACATCATTGACCAGGTTCTGGAAAACGGCGGGAGCATTAGTCAGTCCAAAAGGCATCACCAGATACTCATAATGGCCTGACGAGGTGTTAAATGCTGTCTTCCATTCGTCCCCCTCTCGGATGCGAACCAGGTGGTATGCGTTGCGAAGATCCAATTTGGAAAACACTGTTGCCCCCTCCAGGAGTTCAAAAGCGGAGGTCAAAAGAGGAAGCGGATACCTGTTCTTTACGGTGATCTCGTTAAGTCCACGGTAATCAATGCAAGGTCGGAGAGTCTTGTCTTTCTTCCCACAAAGAAAAACCCTGCCCCTGCTGGTGATGAAGACGGCCTGATTATTCCAGCTGCCAACGCATCTTTAATGTAAAGGTCCATGGCCTCTCTTTCAGGAGCGGATAAGGAATATAATCGGCCTCTAGGAGGTGAGGTGCCCGGAAGCAAGTCAATAGCACAGTCATATGGCCGATGCGGTAAGGCTGTGGCTTTGGCCTTATTAAAGACCTCCTTATAATCCTGGTACTCCTGGGAACGTTGGCGGTAGAGAGGATACAGGTGTACCAGGTAGCGGTTTGGGTACTCCCGCTGACTGAAGACAAACAGAGTGACAAGAATGACTCCACCCCAGTATTGCCCCAGTGTCCCAATCAATGTGAGGATTATGGCGTCGCAACCAGGGATAGCCCAAAATCAATGGAATCTCTGAAGAATGAATTAGGAAAAATTCAAGGGTCTCCTGATGGTTCCCAGAGATCAGTAGGCCCACGGGACTGGTCGGTGGGTCACGGTGCCCAGGAGGTGTCCATCCAGGGCCCGTGCAGGAACTGGTTTGGGTAGGGAACTCGTGACAACCCCAACTGAAGAGCCAAAGTCTCGTCCATAAAACTGCCGTCTGCCCCAGAGTCAATGAATGTAGTTAATGTTTGTGGCCCCCAGGAAGCAGCAGCTGGACATGGACAAGTGGGCGATTGATGGAGGAGACTCCTCTGTAAGACTCAACAGTACTCCTCCATCTACTGCTGAGCCTGTCCTTTTAACGGGCAGACCAATGCCACATGTCCCGAACCCCACAATACATACACAGGTTACTCCTTCGCCTCCGTAGCCTCTCCTCAGGAGTGAGATGAGAGCGACCAATTTGCATGGGTTCACTGGAATCTGTGGTGGCACTGGAATCTGTAGTGGATACAGAGAACTGTGGTCGCTGGGCATCCAGAGGAAGGCAAAGAGGACTCGGGTAGCCCGCTCCTCCGGCGTGCTCGAACTCGCTGATCAACTCGAATTGACATACGGATCAAATCATCCATGTCTACCGGGAGCTCCCGAGTGGCGAGTTCATCTTTCATGTACTCGGCCAACCCGAGAAGGAAAGCCTGGAGTTGTGCAGGAGCGTTAAATCCACTCTGCCGAGCAAGCGTCCGAAACTCAATGGAATAATCCGCCACTGAACGGGGTCCCTGTTTTAGTTGAAAAAGGCCCCTAGCCGCCGCGCCCTCCTGATCCTCCGCGTCAAACACCTTACGGAGTTCAGTTGATAAGGACTGGAAACTAGAGCAGGCCGGGGTATCTCTCTCCCACTCTGCTGTTCCCCAGAGACGTGCGCGCCCCGTCAGGTGGTTAATGACAAAGGCCACCTTGGCTCTCTCTGTGGCGAAGGTGTGGGGTTGCAGAGCAAACAGGATTGAACAGTTTACCAAAAAAGGATTACAACCACCTGCTTCTCCTGAGTAACGTTCTGGAGTCCCGACCCGAGGCTCCTGGACCGGGCTCGGTTGAACCACCGGAGAAACAGGATTTGAAGGTGGAACGGAGACCAGACTCTCTGTGGTATTTGGAAGCTTGGCTAGCTGAGAAGTCAGGAGATGGATCTGACTTGACATGGCCTGGAAGGCGTCTTCCTGTTGAGACACCATCCGCTGGAACCCGGCGGAAATAGTGTTCATTTGGGCTGCATGATTTTGAAGAGTTTCTTCAATAATGGTGAATCGATTAATTACTTTCTCTGCTTTGGCTGAGTCCATCTTGGCCAGATCGTTCTGTAATGTGGGACTGAGGACTCAAATGCGCACAAGACAGTGAAGGTAAGTGATTCTTTATTTAAGTACAGATAGTGACAGGAAGCTGGATAGGAGATCTGAGACTGTAGTCCGTGCGGAGGAACTGCACTGGTGGCTGCAGTGAAGTCGTGAACTGGAACCAAGCCGATGAGCTGGACCGAGAGTTGGAGTTGAATAGTGGAGTTAAACCGAGACCTGGTGCCGGGCCGGTGACGGAAGACCAAGCCGGGAAGCTGGGCTGAGAGTTGGCGTGAGCCGTAGAGCTGCGCCGAAGCCTGGAGCCGAGCCGGTGACGGAAGACCAAGCCGGGAAGCTGGGCTGAGAGTTGGCGTGAGCCGTAGAGCTGCGCCGAAGCCTGGAGCCGAGCCGGTGATAGGAGACCAAGCCGAGATGCGGGGCTGAGCGTTGGCGTGAACCGTAGAGCTGCGCCGAAGCCTGGTGCCGAGCCGGTGACTGGAGACCAAGCCGAGGGACTGGGCTGCTAGCTGGAATCCAAACCTGAGACCTGGAACGAGGACTGAGGCGAGGGCTGGAGCGAGGGCTAGAGCGAGGGCTGGAGCGAGGGCTGGAGCGAGGGCTGGAATAAGAGCTGGAATATACGCTGGAAACATTCACACAAAGTCTGCTGAACGATCTGGCAGGGAAGAGGTGGAAAGGAGCGGTTTAAATACCTCACTGATGATCATAGATTGCAGGTGCTTGGGACAGGTGGTAGTGATGAGATGAAGGAAGTAGAAGGAAAGTGGAGCGGATCCCTGAGGGAGACGGAGTGGATCTGACAGATTGTATATTAGTATTAGAAAAAAATGTAGACATTCTTTAGAACAGACTGTGGAGGTGCAGTAGTTCAGACTGTAAATGAGCATTAGAACAGACTATTTATGTGTTTTAGAAAATACTCTAGACATGCTTTAGAAGAGACTGTAGAGGTGCAGAAATACAGACTGTAGACAAGCATTAGAACAGACTGTAGAAGTGCAGTAGTACAAACTGTAGATGTGCAGTAGAAAAGACTGTAGACGTTTTTTAGAACAGACTGTAGACGTGCAGTAGAACAGACTGTAGATGGGCAGTAGTACAGACTGTAGACTTTCATTAGAACAGACAGTAGATGTACATTAGAACAGATTGTAGATGTGCAGTAAAAAAGAATTCAGTAGAATAGACTGCAGTAGAGCAGTAGTACAGACTGTAAACTGGCATTAGAACACACTGTAGACGAGCATTAGAACAGACTGTAGATGTGCAATAGAAAAGACTGTATATGTGCAGTAAAACTGAGTGCAGTAGAGCAGAGGAACAGACTGTAAACTGGCATTAGAACAGACTGTAGAGGTGCAGTTGAACAGACTGTAGACGAGCATTAGAAGAGACTCTATATGAGTATTAGAAAACACTCTAGACATGCTTTAGAACAGATTGTAGAGGTGCAGTAGTTCAGACTGTAGACGGGCATTAGAACAGACTGTATATAAGTATTAGAAAACACTCTAGACATGCTTTAGAACAGACTGTAGAGGTGCAATAATACAGACTGTAGACGAGCATTAGAAAAGACTGTAGAAGTGCAGTAGAAGAGATTGTAAATGTGCAGTAGAACAGGCTGTAGACGTTTATTAGAACAGACTGTAGACCTGCACTAGAACAGACCGTATATGAGCAGTAGTACAGACTATAGACATGGATTAGAACAGACTGTAGATGTGCATTAGAACAGACTTTAGAAGTGCAGTAGTAGAGACTGTAGATGTGTATTAGAACAGACTGTAGACGTTTTTCAGAACAGACTGTAGACGTGTAGTAGAAAAGACTGTAGATGAGCAGTAGTACAGACTGTAGACTTGCATTAGAACAGACTGTAGATGTGCAGTGGAACAGACTTTAGATGTTTATTAGAACAGACTGTAGACTTGCAGTAGAACAGACTGTAGATAAGCAGTAGTACAGACTATAGACTTGCATTAGAACAGACTGTAGATGTGCATTAGAACAGACTGTATATGAGTATTATAAAAAAACACTGTAGACATGCTTTAGAACAGACTGTAGAGGTGCAGTAGTTCAGACTGTAGACGAGCATTAGAAAAGACTGTATATGAGTATTAGAAAAAACTCTAGACATGCTTTAGAAGAGACTATAGAGGTGGAGTAATACAGACTGTAGACGAGCATTAGAACAGACTGTAGAAGTGCACAGAAGTAGACGTGCAGTGGAAGAGACTGTAGTAGAGCAGTAGTACAGATTGTGAACTGGCATTAAAACAGACTGTACAGGTGCGATTGAACAGACTGTTGACATGCAGTTGAAAAGAGTTCAGAGCAGCAGTAGTACATACTCTAGATTGGATTTAAAACTGACTGTAGACAAGCATTAGAAGAGACTGTAAACGTCCAGTAGAACAGACTGACAATATGCAAAAGAATAGACTGTAGAGATTCAGTAGTACAGACTGTAGACGAGAATAAGAACAGACTGTATATGAGTATTAAAAAACACTGTAGACATGCTTTAGAACAGACTGTAGAGGTGCAGTAGTTCAGACTAAAGACAAGCTTTAGAACAGACTCTATATGAATATTAGAAAACACTCTAGACATGCTTTAGAACAGATTGTAGAGGTGCAGTAATACAGACTGTAGATGAGCATTAGAAAAGACTGTAGAAGTGCAGTAGTACAGACTGTAGATGTGCAGTAAAACAGATTGTAGACGTTTATTAGAACACACTGTAGATCTAGACTAGAACAGACCGTAGATGAGCAGTAGTACAGACTATAGACTTGCATTAGAACAGATAGTAGATGTGCATTAGAATAGACTTTAGATGTGCAGTAGTAGAGACTGTAGACGTGTATCAGAACAAACTGTAGATGTGCAGTAGAACAGACTGTAGACGTATATTAGAACAGACTGTAGACCTGCACTAGAACAGACTGTAGATGTGCATTAGAACAGACTGTAGATGTGCATTAGAACAGACTGTAGATGTGCAGTAGAACAGACTGTAGACGTTTATTAGAACAGACTGTAGACCTGCACTTAAAGAGACCGTAGATGAGCAGTAGTACAGACTATAGACTTGCATTACAAACAGATTGTATATGAGTATTAGACAAAAATGTAGACATTCTTTAGAACAGACTGTAGAGGTGCAGTAGTTCAGACTGTAAATGAGCATTAGAACAGACTATTTATGAGTATTAGAAAATACTCTAGACATGCTTTAGAAGAGACTGTAGAGGTTGCAGAAATACAGACTGTAGACAAGCATTAGAACAGACTGTAGAAGTGCAGTAGTACAAACTGTAGATGTGCAGTAGAACAGACTGTAGACATTTTTTAGAACAGACTGTAGACGTGCAGTAGAACAGACTGTAGATTGCAGTAGTACAGACTGTAGACTTGCATTAGAACAGACAGTAGATGTACATTAGAACAGATTTTAGATGTGCAGTAAAACAGACTTTAGTGGAAGAGACTGTAATAGAGCCTCTCTGTGGCCTCTGCCTCCTCTGGACTCTCTATTCCTCTATCTCCTCTGGTCTCTATGTGGCCTCTGTCTCCTTTGGTCTCTCTGCCTCCTCTGCCTCCTCTAGTCTCTCTGCCTCCACTGCTCTCTTTTTTGCTTCTGCCTCCTCTAGTCACTTTGTGGCCTCTGCCTCCTCTGGACTCTCTGCCTCCTCTGGTCTCTTTGTGGCCTCTGCCTCCTCTGGTCTGTCTGCCTCCGCTGCTCTAACTGCCTCCTCTGGTCTCTCTGTGGCCTCTGTCTCCCCTGGCTCCACTGGTCTCTCTGCCTTCTCTACCTCCACTGGTCTCTCTGTGACCTCTGCAATCCTCTGGTCTCTCTGTGGCCTATGCCTCCTCTGGATTCTCTGTGGCCTCTGCCTCCTCTGGTCTCTCTGTCTCCTCTGCCTCCACTGGTCTCTCTACCTCCTCTGCCTCCTCTGGTCTGTCTGTGTCCTCTGCCTCCTCTCATCTCTCTGTGGCCTCTGCCTCCTCTCGTCTCTCTGTCTCCTATGCCTCCACTGGTCTCTCAGTGGCCTTTGACTCCACTCGTCTCTCTGTGGCCTCTGCCTCCTCTGCTCTCTCTCTGGCCTCTACCTCCTCTTGTCTCTCTGACTTATCTGTCTCCTCTAGACTCTCTGTCGCCTCTTCCTCCTCTGGTCTCTCTGCGGAATCTGCCTCCTCTAGTCTCTCTGCCTTCTCTGCCTCCTCTTGTCTCTCTGTGGCCTCTGCCTTTACTGGTCTCTCTCTGGCCTCTGCCTCCTCTGGTCTCTCTGCCTCCTCTGCCTCCTCTGGTCTCTCTGTGGCCTCTGACTCCTCTGGACTCTCTGCCTCCTCTGGTCTCTCTGTGACCTCTGCTTCCTCTGGTCTCTCTGTGGCCTCTGCCTCCTCTTGTCTCTCTATTCCTCTATCTCCTCTGGGTGCTCTGTCTTTCTGCCTCCTCTGAACTCTCGGTGGCCTTATCCCCCTGTGGTCTAACTGTGGCCTTTGCCTCTTCTGCGCTCTATATCTCCTCTGCCTCCTCTCGTCTCTCTGTGGCCTCTGCCTCCTCTGGTCTCTCTGTGGCCTCTGCCTCCTCTGGTCACTGTGTGGCCTCTGCCTCCTTTGGTCTCTCTGCCTTCTCTGCCTCCTCTGCTTTAACTTCCTCCACTGGTCTCTCTGTCTCTCTGCCTCATCTGGTCTCTCTGTGGCCTCTGCCTCCTCTGGTCTCTCTGTGGCCTCTCCCTCCTCTGGTCTCTCTGCCTCCTTGGCCTCCTCTACTCTCTTTGTAGCCTCTGCCTCCCTGGTCTCTCTGTGGCCTCTGCCTCCACTGGTCTCTCTGTGACCTATGCCTCCTCTGGTCTCTTCGTGTCCTCTGCCTCCTCTGGTCTCTCTGTGTCCTCTGCCTCCTCTGGTCAGTCTTTGGCCTCTGCCTTCTCTGGATCTCTCTGTGGCCTCTGGTCTCTTACTGGCATCTGCCTTTTCTGGTCTCTCTGCCTACTCTGCCTCCTCTAGTCTCTCTGTGGCCTCTGCCTCCTCTGGACTCTCTGTCTCCTTTGGTCTTTCTGTTGCCTCTGCCTCCTCTGGCCTCTCTGCCTCCTCTACTTCCTCTCGTCTCTTTGTGGCCTCTGCCTCCTCTGGTCTCTCTGTCTCCTCTGCCTCCTCTGGTCTCTCTGCCTCCTCTGGTCTCTCTGTGTCCTCTGCCTCCTCTGGTCTGTCTGTGTCCTCTGCCTCCTCTGCCCTCTCTGTGGCCTCTTCCTCCTCTGGTCCATCTGTCTCCTCTGCATCCACTGGTCTCTTTTTGGCCTCTGCCTCCACTGCTCTCTTTGTGGCCTCTGCCTCCTCTATTCTCTCTCTGGCCTCTGCCTCTTCTAGTCTCACTGCCTTCTCTGTCTAATCTAGTCTCTCCGTGTTCTCTATCTGCTCTGGTCTCTCTGTTGCCTCTGCCTCCTCTGGTCTCTCTGTGGCCTCTGCCTCCTCTGGTCTCTTTTTCTCCTCTGCCTCCTCTTGTGACTCTGTGTCCTCTGCCTCCTCTGGTCAGTCTTTTGCCTCTGCCTTCTCTGGATCTCTCTGTGGCATCTGGTCTCGCTGCTCTAACTGCCTCCTCTAGTCTCTCTATCTCTCTGCCTCATCTGCTCTCTCTGTGGCCTCTGCCTCATCTGGTCTCTCTGTATCCTCTCCCTCCTCTGGTCTCTCTGCCTCCTTGGCCTCCTCTGGTCTCTCTGTGGCCTCTGCCTCCTCTGCCCTCTCTGCTCTCTGCCTCCACTAGTCTCTCTAATGCCTCTGCCTCCTCTGGTCTCTCTGTGGCCTCTGCCTCCTCTGGTCTCTTTGTCTCCTCTGCCTCCTCTAGTGACTCTGTGTCCTCTACCTCCTCTGGTCAGTCTTTTGCCTCTGCCTTCTCTGGATCTCTCTGTGGCATCTGGTCTCTCTGCTCTAACTGCCTCCTCTAGTTTCTCTATCTCTCTGCCTCATCTGCTCTCTCTGTGGCCTCTGCCTCCTCTGGTCTCTCTGTGGCCTCTGCCTCCTCTGGACTCTCTGCCTTCTCTTGTCTTTCTGTGGCCTCTGCCTCCTCTAGTGTCTCTGCCTCCCCTGCTTCCTCTCGTCTCTCTATCTCTGCCTCCTCTGATCTCTCTGTCTCCTCTGCCTCCTCTGAACTCTCTGTGCCCTCTGCCCCTCTGGTCTCTCTGTGGCCTCCTCCTCCTCTGGTCTCTCTATGGCCTCTGCCTCCTCTGGACTGTCTGTCTCCTCTGGTCTTTCTGTGGCCTCTGCCTCCTCTGGTCTCTCTGCCTCCTCTGCTTCCTCTCGTCTCTCTGTGGCCTCTGCCTCCTCAGCTCTCTCTACCTCCACTGGTCTCTCTGTGACCTCTGCAATCCTCTGGTCTCTCTGTGGCCTATGCCTCCTCTGGATTCTCTGTGGCCTCTGCCTCCTCTGGTCTCTCTCTCTCCTCTGCCTCCTCTCGTCTCTCTGTGGCCTCTGCCTCTTCTGGTCACTCTTTGGCCTCTGCCTCCTCTTGTCTCTCTATTCCTCTGCCTCCTCAGGTCTCTCTGTGGCCTCTGCCTCCTCTGGTCTCTCTCTGGCCTCTGCCTTCTTTTGTCTGTCTGCCTCCTATGCCCCCTCTGGTCTCTTTGCCTCCACTGGTCTCAATATTGCCTCTGCCTCCTCTGGACTGTCTGCCTCCTCTGATCTTTCTGTGGCCTCTGCCTCCTCTGGTCTCTCTGCCTCCTCTGCTTCCTCTCGTCTCTCTGTGGCCTCTGCCTCCTCTGGTCTCTCTGTCTCCTCTGCCTCCTCTTGTCTCTCTGCCTCCTCTGTCCCCTCTGGTCTCTCTGCCTCCACTGGTCTCTCTATTGCCTCTGTCTCCTCTCGTCTCTCTGTGGCCTCTGCCTCCTCTGGTCTCTTTGTATCCTCTGCCTCCTCTAGTCACTCTGTGGCCTCTGCCTGCGCTGGTCTCTTTGTGTCCTCTGCCTTCTCTGGTCTCTCTGCCTCCTCTGGTCTCTCTGCTGCCGCTGGCTCCTCTGGTCTCTCTGTGGCATCTGCCTTTTCTGGTCTCTCTGCCTCCTATGCGTCCTCTAATCTCTCTGCCTCCTTTGGTCTCTCTGTCTTTCTTCCTCCTCTGATTTTTCGGTGGCCTCTGCCTCCTCTGGCCTCTCTGCCCCGTTGCCTCCTCTGGTCTCTCTGTCTCCTCTGCCTCCACTGGTCTCTCTGCCTTCTCTGCCTCCTCTGCTCTCTCTACCTCCACTGGTCTCTCTGTGACCTATGCAATCCTCTGGTCTCTCTGTGGCCTATGTCTCTTTTGGATTCTCCGTGGCCTCTGCCTCCTCTGCTCTCTCTGTCTCCTCTGCCTCCTCTCATCTCTCTGTGGCCTCTGCCTCTTCTGGTCTCTCTGTGGCCTCGGTCTCCTCTGCTCTCTCTGCCTCCTCTGCATCCTCTCATCTCTCTGCCTCCTCTTGCCTCTCTGTCTTTCTGCCTCCTCTGAACTCTCGGTGGCCTCTGAACTCTCGGTGGCCTCTGCCTCTGCCTCTCACTGTGGGCTCTGCCTCCTCTGGTCTCTCTGCCTCCTCTGCCTCCTCTGGTCTCTCTGTGGCCTCTGCCTCCTCTAGTCTCTCTGTGGCCGCTGCCTTCTCTTGTCTGTCTGCCTCCTATGCCCCCTCTGGTCTCTATGCCTCCACTGGCCTCTCTATTGCCTCTGTTTCCGCTCGTCCCTCTGTGGCCTCTGTCTCCTCTGGCCTCTCTATGGCCTCTGCATCCTCTGGACTCTCTGCCTCTTCTGGTCTTTCTGTGGCCTCTGCCTCCTCTGGTCTCTCTGCCTCTTCTGCTTCCTCTCGTCTCTCTGTGGCCTCTGCCTCCTCTGGTCTCTCTGTGGCCGCTGCCTTCTCTTGTCTGTCTTCCTCCTATGCCCCCTCTGGTCTCTCTGCCTGCACTGGTCTCTCTATTGCCTCTGCCTCCTCTGATCTCTCTGTGGCCTCTGCCTCCTCGGGTCTCTTTGTCTCCTCTGCCTCCTCTAGTCACTCTGTGGCCTCTGCCTCCTCTGGTCTCTCTGCCTCCTCTGCCTCCTCTGCTCTAACTGCCTCCTCTGGTCTCTCTGTCTCTCTGCCTCCTCTGGTCTCTTTGTGTCCTCTGCCTTCTCTGGTCTTTCTGCCTCCCCTGGTCTCTCTGCTGTCGCTGGCTCCTCTGGTCTCTCTGTGGCATCTGCCTTTTCTGGTCTCTCTGCCTCCTATGCGTCCTCTAATCACTCTGCCTCCTTTGGTCTCTCTGTCTTTCTTCCTTCTCTGAACTCTCGGTGGCCTCTGCCTCCTGTGGCCTCTCTGCCCCATTGCCTCCTCTGGTCTCTCTGTCTCCTCTGCCTCCACTGGTCTCTCTGCCTTCTCTGCCTCCTCTGCTCTCTCTACCTCCACTGGTCTCTCTGTGACCTCTGCAATCCTCTCATCTCTCTGTGGCCTCTGCCTCTTCTGGTCTCTCTGTGGCCTCGGTCTCCTCTGCTCTCTCTGCCTCCTCTGCATCCTCTCGTCTCTGCCTCCTCTTGCCTCTCTGTCTTTCTGCCTCCTCTGAACACTCGGTGGCCTCTGCCCCCTCTGGTCTCACTGTGGGCTCTGCCTCCTCTGGTCTCTCTGCCTCCTCTGCCTCCTCTGGTCTCTCTGTGGCCTCTGCCTCCTCTGGTCTCTCTGTGGCCGCTGCCTTCTCTTGTCTGTCTGCCTCCTATGCCCCCTCTGGTCTCTCTGCCTCCACTGGTCTCTCTCTTGCCTCTGCTTCCGCTCGTCTCTCTGTGGCCTCTGCCTCCTCTGGTCTCTCTGTTTCCTCTGCCTCCTCTGAACTCTCTGTGGCCTCTGCCTCCTCTGGTCTCTTTGTGGCCTCTGCCTCCTCTGGCCTCTCTATGGCCTCCGCATCCTCTGGACTCTCTGCCTCTTCTGGTCTTTCTGTGGCCTCTTCCTCCTCTAATCTCTCTGCCTCTTCTGCTTACTCTCGTCTCTCTGTGGCCTCTGCCTCCTCTCGTCTCTCTGTGGCCTCTGCCTCCTCTGGTCTCTCTGTCTCCTCTGCCTCCTCTGGTCTCTCTGCCTCCACTGGTCTCTCTATTGCCTCTGCCTCCTCTGGTCTCTTTGTTGCCTCTGCCTCATTGGGTCTCTTTGTCTCCTCTGCCTCCTCTAGTCACTCTGTAGCCTCTGCCTCCTTTGGTCTCTCTGCCTCCTCTGCCTCCTCTGCCTCCTCTGCTCTAACTGCCTCCTCTGCTCTCTCTGTAGCCTCAGCCTTCTCTGGTCTCTCTCTGGCCGCTGCCTACTCTGGTCTCTCTGAGGCATCTGCCTTTTCTGGTCTCTCTGCCTCCTCTGCCTCTCCTGGTCTCTCTGTGGCCTCTGTCTCCTCTAGACTCTCCTTGCCTCCCCTGGTCTTTCTGTGGCCTCTGCCTCCTCTGGTCTCTCTGCCTCCTCTGTTTCCTCTCGTCTCTCTGGGGCCTCTGCCTCCTCTGGTCTCTCTGTCTCCTCTGCCTCCTCTGGTCTCTCTGTGGCCTCTGCCTCCTCTGGTCTCTCTGTCTCCTCTGCCTCCTCTGGTCTCTCTGCCTCCTCTGTCCCCTCTGGTCTCTCTGCCTCCACTGGTCTCTCTATTGCCTCTGTCTCCTCTCGTCTCTGTGGCCTCTGCCTCCTCTGGTCTCTTTGTATCCTCTGCCTCCTCTAGTCACTCTGTGGCCTCTGCCTGCTCTGGTCTCTTTGTGTCCTCTGCCTTCTCTGGTCTCTCTGCCTCCTCTGGTCTCTCTGCTGCCGCTGGCTCCTCTGGTCTCTTTGTGGCATCTGCCTTTTCTGGTCTCTCTGCCTCCTATGCGTCCTCTAATCTCTCTGCCTCCTTTGGTCTCTCTGTCTTTCTTCCTCCTCTGAACTTTCGGTGGCCTCTGCCTGCTCTGGTCTCTTTGTGTCCTCTGCCTTCTCTGGTCTCTCTGCCTCCTCTGGTCTCTCTGTCTCCTCTGCCTCCACTGGTCTCTCTGCCTTCTCTGCCTCCTCTGCTCTCTCTACCTCCACTGGTCTCTCTGTGACCTATGCAATCCTCTGGTCTCTCTGTGGCCTATGTCTCTTTTGGATTCTCCGTGGCCTCTGCCTCCTCTGCTCTCTCTGTCTCCTCTGCCTCCTCTCATCTCTCTGTGGCCTCTGCCTCTTCTGGTCTCTCTGTGGCCTCGGTCTCCTCTGCTCTCTGTGCCTCCTCTGCATCCTCTCATCTCTCTGCCTTCTCTTGCCTCTCTGTCTTTCTGCCTCCTCTGAACTCTCGGTGGCCTCTGAACTCTCGGTGGCCTCTGCCTCTGCCTCTCACTGTGGGCTCTGCCTCCTCTGGTCTCTCTGCCTCCTCTGCCTCTTCTGGTCTCTCTGTGGCCTCTGCCTCCTCTAGTCTCTCTGTGGCCGCTGCCTTCTCTTGTCTGTCTGCCTCCTATGCCCCTCTCTGGTCTCTCTGCCTCCACTGGCCTCTCTATTGCCTCTGCTTCCGCTCGTCCCTCTGTGGCCTCTGCCTCCTCTGGTCTCTCTGTCTCCTCTGCCTCCTCTGAACTCTCTGTGGCCTCTGCCTCCTCTGGCCTCTCTATGACCTCTGCATCCTCTGGACTCTCCGCCTCTTCTGGTCTTTCTGTGGCCTCTGCCTCCTCTGGTCTCTCTGCCTCTTCTGCTTCCTCTCGTCTCTCTGTGGCCTCTGCCTCCTCTGGTCTCTCTGTGGCTGCTGCCTTCTCTTGTCTATCTTCCTCCTATGCCCCCTCTGGTCTCTCTGCCTGCACTGGTCTCTCTATTGCCTCTGCCTCCTCTGGTCTCTCTGTGGCCTCTGCCTCCTCGGGTCTCTTTGTCTCCTCTGCCTCCTCTAGTCACTCTGTGGCCTCTGCCTCCTCTGGTCTCTATGCCTCCTCTGCCTCCTCTGCTCTAACTGCCTCCTCTGGTCTCTCTGTCTCTCTGCCTCCTCTGGTCTCTTTGTGTCCTCTGCCTTCTCTGGTCTTTCTGCCTCCCCTGGTCTCTCTGCTGCCGCTGGCTCCTCTGGTCTCTCTGTGGCATCTGCCTTTTCTGGTCTCTCTGCCTCCTATGCGTCCTCTAATCACTCTGCCTCCTTTGGTCTCTCTGTCTTTCTTCCTTCTCTGAACTCTCGGGGGCCTCTGCCTCCTGTGGCCTCTCTGCCCCGTTGCCTCCTCTGGTCTCTCTGTCTCCTCTGCCTCCACTGGTCTCTCTGCCTTCTCTGCCTCCTCTGCTCTCTCTACCTCCACTGGTCTCTCTGTGACCTCTGCAATCCTCTCATCTCTCTGTGGCCTCTGCCTCTTATGGTCTCTCTGTGGCCTCGGTCTCCTCTGCTCTCTCTGCTTCCTCTGCAATCCTCTCATCTCTCTGTGGCCTCTGCCCCCTCTGGTCTCACTGTGGGCTCTGCCTCCTCTGGTCTCTCTGCCTCCTCTGCCTCCTCTGGTCTCTCTGTGGCCTCTGTCTCCTCTGGTCTCTCTGTGGCTGCCTTCTCTTGTCTTTCTGCCTTCTATGCCCCCTCTGGTCTCTCTGCCTCCACTGATCTCTCCTTTGCCTCTGCTTCCGCTCATCTCTCTGTGGCCTCTGCCTCCTCTGGTCTCTCTGTTTCCTCTGCCTCCTATGAACTCTCTGTGGCCTCTGCTTCCTCTGGTCTCTTTGTGGCCTCTGCCTCCTCTGGCCTCTCTATGGCCTCTGCATCCTCTGGACTCTCTGCCTCTTCTGGTCTTTCTGTGGCCTCTACCTCCTCTAATCTCTCTGCCTCTTCTGCTTACTCTCGTCTCTCTGTGGCCTCTGCCTCCTCTCGTCTCTCTGTGGCCTCTGCCTCCTCTGGTCTCTCTGTCTCCTCTGCCTCCTCTGGTCTCTCTGCCTCCACTGGTCTCTCTATTGCCTCTGCCTCCTCTGGTCTCTTTGTTGCCTCTGCCTCATTGGGTCTCTTTGTCTCCTCTGCCTCCTCTAGTCACTCTGTAGCCTCTGCCTCCTTTGGTCTCTCTGCCTCCTCTGCCTCCTCCTCCTCCTCTGCTCTAACTGCCTCCTCTTCTCTCTCTGTAGCCTCAGCCTTCTCTGGTCTCTCTCTGGCCGCTGCCTACTCTGGTCTCTCGGAGGCATCTCCCTTTTCTGGTCTCTCTGCCTCCTCTGCCTCTCCTGGTCTCTCTGTGGCCTCTGTCTCCTCTAGACTCTCCTTGCCTCCCCTGGTCTTTCTGTGGCCTCTTCCTCCTCTGGTCTCTCTGCCTCCTCTGTTTCCTCTCGTCTCTGGGGCCTCTGCCTCCTCTGGTCTCTCTGTCTCCTCTGCCTCCTCTGGTCTCTCTGCCTCCTCTGGTCTCTCTGTGGCCTCTGCCTCCTCTGGTCTGTCTGTGTCCTCTGCCTCCTCTGCCTCCTCTGGTCTCTCTGCCTCCTCTGCCTCTCCTGGTCTCTCTGTGGCCTCTGTCTCCTCTAGACTCTCCTTGCCTCCCCTGGTCTTTCTGTGGCCTCTGCCTCCTCTGGTCTCTCTGCCTCCTCTGTTTCCTCTCGTCTCTCTGTGGCCTCTGCCTCCTCTGGTCTGTCTGTGTCCTCTGCCTCCTCTCGTCTCTCTGTGGCCTCTGCATCCTCTCATCTCTCTGCCTCCTCTTGCCTCTCTGTCTTTCTGCCTCCTCTGAACTCTCGGTGGCCTCTGAACTCTCGGTGGCCTCTGCCTCTGCCTCTCACTGTGGGCTCTGCCTCCATTGGACTCTCTGCCTCCTCTGCCTCTTCTGGTCTCTCTGTGGCCTCTGCCTCCTCTAATCTCTCTGTGGCCACTGCTTTCTCTTGTCTGTCTGCCTCCTATGCCCCCTCTGGTCTCTCTGCCTCCACTGGCCTCTCTATTGCCTCTGCTTCCGCTCGTCCCTCTGTGGCCTCTGCCTCCTCTGGTCTCTCTATCTCCTCTGCCTCCTCTGAACTCTCTGTGGCCTCTGCCTCCTCTGGCCTCTCTATGGCCTCTGCATCCTCTGGACTCTCTGCCTCTTCTGGTCTTTCTGTGGCCTCTGCCTCCTCTGGTCTCTCTGCCTCTTCTGCTTCCTCTCGTCTCTGTGGCCTCTGCCTCCTCTGGTCTCTCTGTGGCTGCTGCCTTCTCTTGTCTGTCTTCCTCCTATGCCCCCTCTGGTCTCTCTGCCTGCACTGGTCTCTCTATTGCCTCTGCCTCCTCTGGTCTCTCTTTGGCCTCTGCCTCCTCGGGTCTCTTTGTCTCCTCTGCCTCCTCTAGTCACTCTGAGGCATCTGCCTTTTCTGGTCTCTCTGCCTCCTCTGCCTCCCCTGGTCTCTCTGTGGCCTCTGCCTCCTCTAGACTCTCCTTGCCTCCCCTGGTCTTTCTGTGGCCTCTGCCTCCTCTGGTCTCTCTGCCTCCTCTGCTTCCTCTCGTTTCTCTGTGGCCTCTGCCTCCTCTGGTCTCTCTGTCTCCTCTGCCTCCTCTAGTCTCTCTGTGGCCTCTGCCTCCTCTGGTCTGTCTGTGTCCTCTACTTCCTCTTGTCTCTATGTGGCCTTTGCCTTTTCTGGTCTCTCTGTCTCCTCTGCCTCCTCTGGTCTCTCTGCCTCCTCTGCCTCCTCTGCCTCCTCTGATCTCTCTGTGGCCTCTGCCTCCTCTGGTATCTCTGTCTCCTCTGCCTTCTCTGCTCTCTCTGTGGCCTCTGGCTCCTCTGCTCTCTCTGTCTCCTCTATCTCCTCTGGACTCTCTGTTGCCTCTGCCTCCTCTGGTCTCTTCGTGTCCTCTGCCTCCTCTGGTCTCTCTGTGTCCTCTGCCTCCTCTGGTCAGTCTTTGGCCTCTGCCTTCTCTGGATCTCTCTGTGGCCTCTGGTCTCTTACTGGCATCTGCCTTTTCTGGTCTCTCTGCCTACTCTGCCTCCTCTAGTCTCTCTGTGGCCTCTGCCTCCTCTGGACTCTCTGCCTCCTTTGGTATTTCTGTTGCCTCTGCCTCCTCTGGTCTCTCTGCCTCCTCTGGTCTCTCTGTGTCCTCTGCCTCCTCTGGTCTGTCTGTGTCCTCTACCTCCTCTGCCTCCTCTGGTCTCTCTGTGTCCTCTGCCTCCTCTGGTCTGTCTGTGTCCTCTACCTCCTCTGCCCTCTCTGTGGCCTCTTCCTCCTCTGGTCCATCTGTCTCCTCTGCATCCACTGGTCTCTTTTTGGCCTCTGCCTCCACTGCTCTCTTTGTGGCCTCTGCCTCCTCTAGTCTCTCTCTGGCCTCTGCCTCTTCTAGTCTCACTGCCTTCTCTGTCTCCTCTAGTCTCTCCGTGTTCTCTATCTGCTATGGTCTCTCTGTTGCCTCTGCCTCCTGGGGTCTCTTTGTGGCCTCAGCCTTCTCTGGTCTCTCTGCTTCCTCTGGTCTCTCTGTGGCCGCTGCCTCCTCTGGTCTCTCTGTGGCATCTGCCTTTTCTGGTCTCTCTGCCTCCTCTGCATCCTCTCATCTCTCTGCCTCCTCTGGTCTCTCTGTCTTTCTGCCTGCTCTGATCTCTCGGTGGCCTCTGCCTCCTCTGGTCTCTGCCTTATTTCCTCCTCTGGTCACTCTGTGGCCTATGCCTCCTCTGGTCTCTCTGTGGCCTCTGCCTCCTCTGGTCTCTCTGTCTCCCCTGCCTACACTGGTCTTTCTGTAGCCTCTGCCTCCTCTGGACTCTCTGCCTCCTCTGGTCTTTCTGTGGCCTCTGCCTCTTCTGTTCTCTCTGTCTCTTCTGCCTCCTCTGGTCTCTCTGCCTCCTCTGCCT
The DNA here is from genome assembly GCA_024349245.1 of Neodontobutis hainanensis. Classification (NCBI taxonomy): domain Eukaryota; kingdom Metazoa; phylum Chordata; class Actinopteri; order Gobiiformes; family Odontobutidae; genus Neodontobutis; species Neodontobutis hainanensis. Next base: position 56,554 of record JALDNG010000452.1, on the reverse strand, counting down.
CCTCTGGTCTCTCTTTGGCCTCTGCCTCCTTTGGTCTGTCTGTGTCCTCTGCCTCCTCTGTTCTCTCTGTGGCCTCTGCCTCCTCTGGTCACTCTGTCTCTTCTGCCTCCACTGCTCTCTCTGTTGCCTCTGCCTCCACTGGTCTCTCTTTGGCCTCTGCCTCCTCTGGTCTCTCTCTGGCCTCTGCCTCCTCTAGTCTCTTTGCCTTCTCTGTCTCCTCTAGTCTCTCTGTGACCTCTGCCTCCTCTGGTCTCTCTGTCTCCTCTGCCTCCTCTGCTCTCTCTGTGGCCGCTGCCTCCTTTTTGTCTCTCTGTGGCATCTGCCTTTTCTGGTCTCTCTGACTCCTTCTCCTCTTCTGGTCTCTTTGTGGCCTTTGCCTCCTCTGGACTCTCTGCCTGCTCTGGACTTTCTGTGGCCTCTGCTTCCTCTCGTCTCCCTCCCGTTACCTCCTCTGGTCTCCTCATCTGCAGTCTATTCATCTGCAAATTGCCAGTCTGTTCTACTCCACGCCTACAGTCAGTTCTAATAATTGTCTACTGTCTGTTCTTCTGCACATTTACAGTCTGTACTACTGCATTTCTACAGTCTGTTCTAATGCTCGACTACAGTCTGTCTGGGCCTTTAGCGCATACCCTTTTTGACATTTTAAACCCCTTATCAATGTGGTAGCCTCGCCAACCTTTACCACACGCTTCCACGTACTGGGTTGAGAAAAGGAGACCACATTTCACTTGATCGGACCTCGGAAGTGACCTCCAGCGCCCCACTAGGGTGAATACATTGACAAGATGGGCATGTGGGAATCCCAAATTTATCACCCTGGCTCCTGGAGTAGCCCTGAATCACATATCCGAAGTGCAGAGCTCTAGAGCAAAGGGGAAAAAATGATGATCAAAAGACACCTTTCTTGTCAGGGCCTATAGCTCGTACCCTTAGTTGACCTTTTGACCCCTTACCAATGTCGTAGCCTCTCCAAATTTTGCACGCTGGCTCCTGGGGCCACACAGAACAACATATCAAAGGCTGCTGGCTTTATAGGGAAAATGTTTCAGCCTCCAAAAGACACAGCCTATAACAGCTTCTGACCATTGACCCTGAACATTATTTGACCCCTTAACAATGTCGTAGCCTCTCCAAATTTTCAACGCTGGCTCCAGGGGCCACCCAGAACGACATATCAAAGGCGGCTAGCTCTAGAATCAAGAGAAGAAAATGATGACTAAAAAGACATCTCTCCTTTTTGGGCCTTTAGCGCATGCCCTTTTTTGACCTTTCGACCCCTTAACAATGTGGTAGCCTCTCCAATTTTAACCACACGCTTCCACGTACTGTGTCGAGAAAAAGAAGACCTCATTTCTCTGTATCGGATCTCGGGAAGTGACCGCCAGTGCCCCCACTAGGGTGAATACATTGACAAAATGGGCATGTGGGAATCCTAAATTTTTCCCCCTGGCTCCTGGAGTAGCCCTGAATCACCTATCCCAAGCGCAGAGCTCTAGAGCAACGGGGGAAAAAATTATGATCAAAAAGACACCTTTCTTGTCAGGGCCTATAGCTCGGACCCTTGGTTGACATTTTGACCCCTTACCAATGTCGTAGCCTCTCCAAATTTTGCACGCTGGCTCCTGGGGCCACCCAGAACAACATATTAAAGGCTGCTGGCTTTAGAGCAAAGGCAAAAAGTTTCAGCCTACAAAAGACACAGCCTATAACGGGTTCTGACCATTGACCCCTGAACATTATTTGATCCCTTAACAATGTCGTAGCCTCTCCAAATTTTTAAACGCTGGCTCCAGGGGCCACCCAGAACGACATAGGCAAGGCGGCTGGCTCTAGAGTCAAGGGAAGAAAAATGATTACTCAAAAGACATCTCTCCTTTTGGGCTTTTAGCGCATACCCTTTTTGACCTTTCGACCCCTTAACAATGTGGTAGCCTCTCCAAACTTTGCCACAGGCTTCCACATACTGTGTCAAAAACAGGAGACCACATTTCACTTGATTTTCCTCGGGAAGTGACCGCCAGTGCCCCACTAGGGTGAATACATTGACAAAATGGGCATGGGAATCCTAAATTTTTCCCCTGGCTCCTGGAGTAGCCCTGATACACATATCCGGCAGAGCTCTAGAGCAAAGAGGAAAAGAATTATGATCAAAAGACACCTTTCTTGTCAGGGCATATAGCTGCACCCTTAGTTGACCTTTTGACCCCTTACCAATGTCGTAGCCTCTCCAAATTTTGCACGCTGGCTCCTGGGGCCACCCAGAACGACATATCAAAGGTTGCTGGCTTTAGATCAAAGTGAAAAAGTTTCAGCCTCCTAAAGACACAGCTTATAACGGGTTTTGACCATTGACGCCTGAACACTATTTGACCGCTTAACAATGTCGTAGCCTCTCCAAATTTTGCACGCTGGCTCCTAGGGCCACCCAGAACGACATATCAAAGACGACATTTCACTTGATCGGACCTCGGGAAGTGACCGCCAGCATGCATTTATGTAATGTCTATATTCTGTTCTATTGGTCGAAAACAGTCTGTTCTAATGCCCAATTACATTCTTTACTACTCCACCTCTACAGTTTGTTCTACTGCTCCTCTACAGTCTGTTCTAATGCCAGTCTAGAGTCTGTACTACTGATGCTCTGCAATCTGTTTTACTGCAAGTCTACAGTCTGTTCAACTGCACCTCTACAGTCTGTTCTATTGTACGTCTACAGTCTGTTCTAATGCACATCTACAGTATGTTTTAATGCCAGTCTAGAGTCTGTACTACTGCTGCTCTGCAGTCTGTTTTACTGCAAGTCTACTTTCAGTTCTACTGCATATCTACAATCTGTTCTAATGCACAGCTACAGTCTGTTCAACTGCAAGTCTATAGTCTGTACTACTGCACCTCTACAGTCTGTTCTAAAGTATGTCTAAAGTCTTTTCTACTACTCATGTACAGTGTCTTCTAATGCTCGTAAAGTCTCAACTACGGCACCTCTGAGGTATATTCTTCTGCACATCGTCAGTCTGTTCTACTGCACATCTACAGTCTGTTCTAATGGACATCTACAGTCTGTTCTAAAGCACGTCTATAGTCTGTTCTAATGCTCGTCCACAGTCTATTCTTATGCAGGTCTTTAGTCTTTACTACTGCACATCTACAGTCTGTTCTAATGGACGCCTACATTCTGTTCTAATGCTCATCTACAGTCTGTTCTATTGTACGTCTACAGTCTTTTCTACTGCACATCAACAGTCTATTCTAATGCTCGTCTACAGTCTGTACAACTGCACCTCTACAGTCTGTTCTACTGCATGTCTACAGTCTGATCTATTTCCATTTTACAGTCTGCACTATTGCTCTACTGCAGTCTATTCTACTGCACGTCTACAGTCATTTTTCCTGCACATCTACAATCTGTTTTAATTGTCAGTCTGTTCGACAATCTAGAGTCTGTACTAATTCTGCTCTGAAGTCTGTTCAACTGCACGCCTACAGTCTGTTCAACTGCACCTCTACAGTCTGTTCTATTGTACGTCTACAGTCTGTTCTACTGCACGACTAAAGTCTATTTAAATAAAGGTTTATAGTCTTTTCTAATGCACATCTACAGTCTGTTTCACTGGACGTCTACAGTCTGTTTTAATAATTGTCTAGAGTCTGTTCTACTGCACGTCTTCAGTCTGTTCTAATAATTGTCAACATTCTGTAATACTGCACCTCTACAGTCTCTTCTACTGCACCTCTACAGTCTGTTCTAAAGCATGTCTGCAGTCTTTTCTAATACTCATCTACAGTCTGTTCAAATTCACGTCTATAGTCTTTTTTAATGTTCGTCCACAGTCTGTTCTAACGCAGGTCTTTAGTTTGTACTACTCCATATCTACAGTCTGTTCTCCTGGATGTGTACAGTCTGTTCTAATGCTCGTTCTACAGTCTGTTCTATTGTACGCGTCTACAGTCTCTTCTAATGCACATCTACAGGCTGTTCAACTGCATGTCTACAGTCTTTTCAACTGCATCTCAACAGTCTGTTCTAATGCCAGTTTACAGTCTGTACCTCTGCTCTACTGCAGTCTGTTCTCCTGCACGTCTACAGTCTGTTTTACTGCACATCTACAGTCTGTTCTAATGCTTGTCTACAGTTTGTATTACTGCACCTCTACCGTCTGTTCTAAAACATGTCTAGAGTGTTTTCTAATACTCATATACAGTCTGTTCTAATGCTCCTCTACAGTCAGTTCTAAAGCCAATCTAGTGTCTGTATTACTGCTGCTCTGAAGTCTCTTCAACTGCAGCTCTACAGTCTGTTCTAATGCTCATCTACGGTCTGTTCTACTGCACGTCTACAGTTTCTTTTAATAAACGTCTACAGTCTGTTCTGCACATTTACAGTCTGTACTACTGCACTTCTACAGTCATTTCAAATGCTCGTCTACAGTGTGTATTACTGTACCTCTTTAGTCTGTTCTAAAGCATGTCTACAGTGTTTTCTAATACTCATATACAGTCTGTTCTTATGCTTGTATACAGTTTGTACTACTGCACCCCTACAGTCTATTCTTCTGCACATTGTCAGTCTGTTCTACTGGACGTTTACAGTCTGTTCTAATGCTCATCTAAAGTCTGTTCTACTGCACATCTAGAGTCTATTGTAATAATTGTCTACATTCTGTACTACTGCTTCTTACAGTCTTTTCTACTGCGCATCTACAGTCAATTCTAATGAAGGTCTACAGTTTATACTTCTGCACATCTACAATCTGTTCTATTGCTTGTCTACAGTCTGTTCTAATGCCCAATAAAAGTCTTTTAACTCCACCTCTACAGTCTGTTTTACTGCACATCTACAGTCTGTTCTAATGCACATTTACAGTCTGTTCCTATGCAAGTATACAGCCTGTACTACTGCTCAACAACAGTCTGTTCTACTGCACGTCTACAGTCTGAACTACTGCACCTCTATAGTCTGTTCTAAAGCATGTCCACAGTGTTTTCTAATACTCATATACAGTCTGTTCTAATGCTCATCTACAGTCTGTACTACTGCACCTCTACAGTCTATTCTTCTGCACATTGTCAGTCTGTTCTACTGGACGTTTAAAGTCTGTTCTAATGCTCGTCTACAGTCTGTACAACTGCACCTCTACAGTCTGTTCTAATACTCGTCTACAGTCAGTTCTAAAGCCAATCTAGTGTCTGTACTACTGCTGCTTTGAAGTCTTTTCAACTGCAAGACTACAGTCTGTTTAATTGCACCTTTACAGTCTGTTCTAATGCCAGTTTACAGTCTGTACTATTGCTCTACTGCAGTCTGTTCTACTGCATGTCTACAGTCTGTTTTACTGCACATCTACAGTCTGTTCTAATGTAAGTCTACAGTCTGAACTATAGGAGCTCTACAGTCTGTTCTAAAGCATGTCTACAGTGTTTTCTAATACTCATCTACGGTCTGTTCTACTGCACGTCTACAGTCAGTTTTAATTAATGTCTACAGTCTGTAGTACTGCACCTTTACAGTCTGTTGTAAAGCATTTCTAGTATTGTTTTCTAATACTCATATACAGACTGTTCTAATGCTTGTCTACAGTCTTTACTACTCCACCTCTACAGTTTGCTCTACTTCTCCTCTACAGTCTCTTCTACTGCAACTCTACAGTCTCTTCTACTGCACATCTACAGACTGTTCTACTGCATGTCTACAGTCTGTTCTAATGCCAGTTTACTACTCTACTGCAGTCTATTCTAACGCACGCCTACAGTCTGTTTTAGTGCACATTTACAATCTTTTCTACATGTCAGTCTGTTCTACTGGACGTTTACAGTCTGTTCTAAACCTCATCTACAGTCTGTTCTAAAGCCAATCTAGAGTCTGTACTAATGCTGCTCTGAAGTCTTTTCAACTGCACTTCTACATTCTGTTCTACAGCACGACTATAGTCTGTTTTAATAGACGCTCTACAGTCTTTTCTAATGCACTTCTACAGTCTGTTCTACTGGACGTATCCAGTCTGTTCTAATAATTGTCTAGAGTCTGTTCTACTGCACGTCTACAGTCTGTTCTAAAGCATGTCTACAGTGTTTTTTAATACTCATATACAGTCTGTTCTTATTCTCGTCTACAGTCTGTACTACTGAATCTCTACAGTCTATTCTTTTGCATATTGTCAGTCTGTTCTACTGGACGTTTACAGTCTGTTCTAATGCTTGTCTACAGTCAGTTTTAAATCCAATCTAGAGTATGTACTACTGCTGCTCTGAACTCTTTTCAACTTTCAATCGCACCTGTACAGTCTGTTTTAATGCCAGTTTACAATCTGTACTACTGCTCTACTACAGTCTCCTCCACTGCACGTCTACAGTCTGTTTTACTGCACATCTACAGTCTGTTCTAATGTACATCTACTGTCTGTTCTAATGCAAGTCTATAGTCTGTCCTACTGCTCGTCTAGAGTCTGTTCTATTGCACATCTACCGTCTGTACTACTGCACTTCTACAGTCTGTTCTAATGCTCGTCTACAGTCTGTATTACTCCACCTCTATAGTCTCTTCTAAAGCATGTCTAGAGTTTTTTCTAATACTCATATACAGTCTGTTCTAATGCTCGTCTACAGTCTGAAGTACTGCACCTCTACAGTCTGTTCTAAAGCATGTCTACAGTGTTTTTTATAATACTCATATACAGTCTGTTCTAATGCACATCTACAGTCTGTTCTAATGCAAGTCTATAGTCTTTACTACTGTTCATCTACAGTCTGTTCTACTGCATGTCTACAGTCTGTTCTGATAAACGTCTACAGTCTGTTCTACTACACATCTACAGTCTCTACTACTGCACTTCTAAAGTCTGTTCTAATGCACATCTGTTCTAATCCATGTCTATAGTCTGTACTACTGCTCATATACGGTCTGTTCTAGTGCAGGTCTACAGTCTGTTCTAAAAAACGTCTATAGCCTGTTCTACTGCACATCTACAATCTCTTCTACTGCACTTCTACAGTCTTTTCTAATGCTCGTCTACAGTCTGTATTATTGCACCTCTACAGTCTGTTCTAAAGCATGTCTAGAGTGTTTTCTAATACTCATATACAGTCTGTTCTAATGCTCGTCTACAGTCTGAACTACTGCACCTCTACAATCTGTTCTAAAGCATGTTTAGAGTGTTTTCTAATACTCATATAGAGTCTGTTCTAATGCTCGTCTACAGTCTGTTCAACTGCACCCCTACAGTATGTTCTAATGCCAGATTAAAGTCTGTACTACTGCTCTATTACAGTCTCTTCCACTAAAGTCTGTTTTACTGCACATCTAGAATCTGTTCTAATGTACATCTACTGTCTGTTCTAATGCAAGTCTACAGTCTGTACTACTGCAATCTACAGTCTGTTCTACTGCACGTCTACAGTCTGTTCTAAAAAATGTCTACAGTCTGTTCTACTGCACATCTACATTTTGTACTACTGCACTTCTACAGTCTGTTCTAATGCTTGTCTACAGTCTGTATTTCTGCAACCTCTACAGTCTCTTCTAAAGCATGTCTAGAGTATTTTCTAATACTCATAAATAGTCTGTTCTAATGCTCATTTACAGTCTGAACTACTGCACCTCTACAGTCTGTTCTAAAGAATGTCTACATTTTTGTCTAATACTCATATACAATCTGTTTGTAATGCAAGTCTATAGTCTGTACTACTGCTCATCTACGGTCTCTTTAAGTGCAGGTCTACAGTCTGTTCTAATAAACGTCTACAGTCTGTTCTACTGCACATCTACAGTCTGTTCTAATGCACATCTACAGTCTGTTCTAATGCACATCTACAGTCTGTTCTAGTGCAGGTCTACAGTCTGTTCTAATATACGTCTACAGTCTGTTCTACTGCACATCTACAGTTTGTTCTGATAAACGTCTACAGTCTCTACTACTGCACATCTAAAGTCTATTCTAATGCACATCTACTGTCTGTTCTAATGCAAGTCTATAGTCTGTACTACTGCTCATATACGGTCTGTTCTAGTGCAGGTCTACAGTCTGTTCTAATAAACGTCTACAGCCTGTTCTACTGCACATTTACAATCTCTTCTACTGCACGTCTACAGTCTTTTCTAATGCTCGTCTACAGTCTGTATTATTGCACCTCTACAGTCTGTTCTAAAGCATGTCTAGAGTGTTTTCTAATACTTATATACAGTCTGTACTAATGCTCGTCTACAGTCTGAACTACTGCACCTCTACAATCTGTTCTAAAGCATGTCTAGAGTGTTTTCTAATACTCATATAGAGTCTCTTCTAATGCTCGTCTACAGTCTGTTCAACTGCACCTCTACAGTCTGTTCTAATGCCAGTTTACAGTCTGTTCCTCTGCTCTACTGCACTCAGTTTTACTGCACATATACAGTCTTTTCTATTGCACATCTACAGTCTGTTCTAATGCTCGTCTACAGTCTGTTCTAATGCCAGTTTACAGTCTGTACTACTGCTCTACTGCAGTCTATTCTACTGAATTCTTTTTTACTGCACATCTACAATCTGTTCTAATGTACATCTACTGTCTGTTCTAATGAAAGTCTACAGTCTGTACTACTGCCCATCTACAGTCTGTTCTACTGCACGTCTACAGTCTGTTCTAAAAAATGTCTACAGTCTTTTCTACTGCACATCTACAGTTTGTACTACTGCACTTCTACAGTCTGTTCTAATGCTTGTCTACAGTCTGTATTTCTGCACCTCTACAGTCTCTTCTAAAGCATGTCTAGAGTTTTTCTAATACTCATATACAGTCTGTTCTAATGCTCGTCTACAGTCTGAACTACTGCACCTCTACAGTCTGTTCTAAAGCATGTCTACAGTGTTTTTTATAATACTCATATACAGTCTGTTCTAATGCACATCTACAGTCTGTTCTAATGCAAGTCTATAGTCTGTACTACTGCTTATCTACAGTCTGTTCTACTGCAAGTCTACAGTCTGTTCTAATAAACATCTAAAGTCTGTTCCACTGCACATCTACAGTCTGTTCTAATGCAAGTCTACAGTCTGTACTACTGCTCATCTACAGTCTTTTCTACTACACGTCTACAGTCTGTTCTGATAAACGTCTAAAGTCTGTTCTAATACACATCTACAGTCTCTACTACTGCACTTCTAAAGTCTGTTCTAATGCACATCTACAGTCTGTTCTAATCCATGTCTATAGTCTGTACTACTGCTCATATACGGTCTGTTCTAGTGCAGGTCTACAGTCTGTTCTAATAAACGTCTACAGCCTGTTCTACTGCACATTTACAATCTCTTCTACTGCACTTCTACAGTCTTTTCTAATGCTCGTCTACAGTCTGTATTATTGCACCTCTACAGTCTGTTCTAAACCATGTCTAGAGTGTTTTCTATTACTTATATACAGTCTGTTCTAATGCTCGTCTACAGTCTGAACTACTGCACCTCTACAATCTGTTCTAAAGCATGTCTAGAGTGTTTTCTAATACTCATATAGAGTCTGTTCTAATGCTCGTCTACAGTCTGTTCAACTGCACCTCTACAGTCTGTTCTAATGCCAGTTTACAGTCTGTTCCTCTGGTCTACTGCACTCAGTTTTACTGCACATATACAGTCTTTTCTATTGCACATCTACAGTCTGTTCTAATGCTCGTCTACAGTCTGTTCTAATGCCAGTTTACAGTCTGTACTACTGCTCTACTGCAGTCTATTCTACTGAATTCTTTTTTACTGCACATCTACAATCTGTTCTAATGTACATCTACTGTCTGTTCTAATGAAAGTCTACAGTCTGTACTACTGCCCATCTACAGTCTGTTCTACTGCACGTCTACAGTCTGTTCTAAAAAATGTCTACAGTCTTTTCTACTGCACATCTACAGTTTGTACTACTGCACTTCTACAGTCTGTTCTAATGCTTGTCTACAGTCTGTATTTCTGCACCTCTACAGTCTCTTCTAAAGCATGTCTAGAGTATTTTCTAAAACACATAAATAGTCTGTTCTAATGCTCATTTACAGTCTGAACTACTGCACCTCCACAGTCTGTTCTAAAGAATGTCTACATTTTTTCTAATACTAATATACAATCTGTTCTAATGCAAGTCTATAGTCTGTACTACTGCTCATCTACGGTCTCTTTAAGTGCAGGTCTACAGTCTGTTCTAATAAACGTCTACAGTCTGTTCTACTGCACATCAACAGTCTGTTCTAATGCACATCTACAGTTTGTTCTAATGCACATCTACAGTCTGTTCTAGTGCAGGTCTACAGTCTGTTCTAATATACGTCTACAGTCTCTTCTTCTGCACATCTACAGTCTGTACAACTGCACTTCTACAGTCTTTTCTAATGCTCGTCTACAGTCTGTATTACTGAACCTCTAAAGTCTGTTCTAAAGCATGTCTAGAGTGTTTTCTAATACTCATATAGAGTTTGTTCTAATGCTTGTTTAAAGTCTGAACTACTGAACCTCTACAGTCTGTTCTAAAACATGTCTAAAGTGTTTTCTAATACTCATATACAGTCTGTTCTAATGCTCGTCTACAGTCTGAACTACTGCACCTCTACAGTCTGTTCTAAAGCATATCTACAGTGTTTTCTAATACTCATATACAGTCTGTTCTAATGCTCATCTACAGTCTGTACTATTGCACCTCTAAAGTCTATTCAATGCACATTGTCAGTCTGTTCTACAGGTCGTTTACTGTCTGTTCTAATGCTCGTCTACAGTCTGTTCTAAAGCCAATCTAGAGTCTGTTCTACTTCTGCTCTGAAGTCTGTTCAACTACACGTCTACAAACTGTTTAACTGCACCTCTACAGTCTTTTCTATTGTACATCTACAGTCTGTACTACTGCACATCTACAGTTTGTACTACTGGACTTCTACAGTCTGTTCTAATGCTCGTCTACATTCTGTATTACTGCACCTCTACAGTCTGTTCTAAAGCATATCTAGATTGTTTTCTAATACTAATATACAGTCTGTTCTAATGCTCGTCTACATTCTGTACAACTGCACCTCTACTGTCTGTTCTAAAGCATGTCTAGAGTGTTTTCTAATATTCATATAGAGTCTGTTCTAATGCTCGTCTACAGTCTGAACTACTGCACATCTACAGACTGTTCTAAAGCATGTCTAGAGTGTTTTCTAAAACTCATATACAGTCTGATCTAATGCTCATCTACAGTCTGTACTACTGCACCTCTCTATTCTATTCTTCTGCACATTGTCAGTCTCTTCTTCTGGGCGTTTACAGTCTGTTCTAATGATCGTCCTACAGTCTGTTCTAAAGCCAATCTAGAGTGTGTACTACTGTTGCACTGAAGTCTGTACAAATGCACGTCTAAAGTCACTTCTATTGTACGTCTATAGCTTGTTCTAATGCACATCTACAATCTGTTATAATGCCAGTCTAGAGTCTGTATTACTTCTGCTCTGCAGTCTGTTTTACTGCAAGTCTACATTCAGTTCTACTGCACATCTAGATGTAGATGTTCTAATGCACATCTACAGTCTGTTCTAATGCACATCTATAGTCTGTTCTAATGCTTGTCCACAGTCTGTTCTAATGCAGATCATTGGTCTGTACTACTGCATATCTATAGTCTGTTCTACTAGACGCCTACAGTCTGTTCTAATGCTCGTCTACAATCTGTTCTAATGCACATTTACAGTCTGTTTAACTGCACATCTACAATCTCTTCTAATGCACATCTACAGTCTGTTCTAATGCAAGTCTATAGTCTGTACTACTGCTCATCTACGGTCTGTTCTAGTGCAGGTCTACAGTCTGTTCTAATATTTGTCTACAGTCTATAGTCTGTTCTAATGCTCGTCCAAAGTCTGTTCTAATGCACGTCTTTAGTCTTTACTATTGCACATCTACAGTCTAATTTACTGAACGCTCTACCGTCTGTTCTTATGCTCGTCTACAGTCTGTTCTATTTACGCCTACAGTCTGTTCTAATGCAGATCTTTAGTCTGTACTACTGCATATCTACAGTCTGTTCTACTGGATGTCTACAGTCTGTTCTAATGCTTGTCTACAATCTGTTCTAATGCACATTTACAGTCTGTTTAACTGCACGTCTACCGTCTTGTTCAACTGCACCTCAACAGTCTGTTCTAATGCCAGTTTACAGTTTGTACCTCTGCTCTACTGCAGTCTGATCTACTGCAAGTATATAGTCTGTTTTACTGCAATCTACACTCATTTCTAATGCATGTCTACAGTATGTTCTAATGCAAGTCTACAGTCTGTACTACTGCTCATCTACGGTCTGTTCTACTGCAGGTCTATAATCTGTTTTAATAAACGTCTACAGTCTGTACTACTGCACTTCTACCGTCTGTACTAATGCTCGTCTACAGTCAGTTTTAAAGCCAATCTAGTGTCTGTACTACTGCTGCTCTCAAGTCTGTTCAACTGCAAGTCTACAGTCTCTTCAACTGCACCTCTACAGTCTGTTCTAATGCCAGTTTACAGTCTGTACTATTGCTCTACTGCAGTCTGTTCTACTGCATAACTACAGTATGTTTTACTGCACATCTACAGTCTGTTCTAATGTACATCTACTGACTGTTCTAATGCAAGTCTACAGTCTTTACTACTCCACCTCTACAGTCTGTTCTACTGCATGTCTACAGTCTGTTCTAAAAAATGTCTACAGTCTGTTCTACTGCACATCTACATTTTGTACTACTGCACTTCTACAGTCTGTTCTAATGCTTGTCTACAGTCTGTATTTCTGCAACCTCTACAGTCTCTTCTAAAGCATGTCTAGAGTATTTTCTAATACTCATAAATAGTCTGTTCTAATGCTCATTTACAGTCTGAACTACTGCACCTCTACAGTCTGTTCTAAAGAATGTCTACATTTTTGTCTAATACTCATATACAATCTGTTTGTAATGCAAGTCTATAGTCTGTACTACTGCTCATCTACGGTCTCTTTAAGTGCAGGTCTACAGTCTGTTCTAATAAACGTCTACAGTCTGTTCTACTGCACATCTACAGTCTGTTCTAATGCACATCTACAGTCTGTTCTAATGCACATCTACAGTCTGTTCTAGTGCAGGTCTACAGTCTGTTCTAATATACGTCTACAGTCTGTTCTACTGCACATCTACAGTTTGTTCTGATAAACGTCTACAGTCTCTACTACTGCACATCTAAAGTCTATTCTAATGCACATCTACTGTCTGTTCTAATGCAAGTCTATAGTCTGTACTACTGCTCATATACGGTCTGTTCTAGTGCAGGTCTACAGTCTGTTCTAATAAACGTCTACAGCCTGTTCTACTGCACATTTACAATCTCTTCTACTGCACGTCTACAGTCTTTTCTAATGCTCGTCTACAGTCTGTATTATTGCACCTCTACAGTCTGTTCTAAAGCATGTCTAGAGTGTTTTCTAATACTTATATACAGTCTGTACTAATGCTCGTCTACAGTCTGAACTACTGCACCTCTACAATCTGTTCTAAAGCATGTCTAGAGTGTTTTCTAATACTCATATAGAGTCTCTTCTAATGCTCGTCTACAGTCTGTTCAACTGCACCTCTACAGTCTGTTCTAATGCCAGTTTACAGTCTGTTCCTCTGCTCTACTGCACTCAGTTTTACTGCACATATACAGTCTTTTCTATTGCACATCTACAGTCTGTTCTAATGCTCGTCTACAGTCTGTTCTAATGCCAGTTTACAGTCTGTACTACTGCTCTACTGCAGTCTATTCTACTGAATTCTTTTTTACTGCACATCTACAATCTGTTCTAATGTACATCTACTGTCTGTTCTAATGAAAGTCTACAGTCTGTACTACTGCCCATCTACAGTCTGTTCTACTGCACGTCTACAGTCTGTTCTAAAAAATGTCTACAGTCTTTTCTACTGCACATCTACAGTTTGTACTACTGCACTTCTACAGTCTGTTCTAATGCTTGTCTACAGTCTGTATTTCTGCACCTCTACAGTCTCTTCTAAAGCATGTCTAGAGTTTTTTCTAATACTCATATACAGTCTGTTCTAATGCTCGTCTACAGTCTGAACTACTGCACCTCTACAGTCTGTTCTAAAGCATGTCTACAGTGTTTTTTATAATACTCATATACAGTCTGTTCTAATGCACATCTACAGTCTGTTCTAATGCAAGTCTATAGTCTGTACTACTGCTTATCTACAGTCTGTTCTACTGCAAGTCTACAGTCTGTTCTAATAAACATCTAAAGTCTGTTCCACTGCACATCTACAGTCTGTTCTAATGCAAGTCTACAGTCTGTACTACTGCTCATCTACAGTCTTTTCTACTACACGTCTACAGTCTGTTCTGATAAACGTCTAAAGTCTGTTCTAATACACATCTACAGTCTCTACTACTGCACTTCTAAAGTCTGTTCTAATGCACATCTACAGTCTGTTCTAATCCATGTCTATAGTCTGTACTACTGCTCATATACGGTCTGTTCTAGTGCAGGTCTACAGTCTGTTCTAATAAACGTCTACAGCCTGTTCTACTGCACATTTACAATCTCTTCTACTGCACTTCTACAGTCTTTTCTAATGCTCGTCTACAGTCTGTATTATTGCACCTCTACAGTCTGTTCTAAACCATGTCTAGAGTGTTTTCTATTACTTATATACAGTCTGTTCTAATGCTCGTCTACAGTCTGAACTACTGCACCTCTACAATCTGTTCTAAAGCATGTCTAGAGTGTTTTCTAATACTCATATAGAGTCTGTTCTAATGCTCGTCTACAGTCTGTTCAACTGCACCTCTACAGTCTGTTCTAATGCCAGTTTACAGTCTGTTCCTCTGGTCTACTGCACTCAGTTTTACTGCACATATACAGTCTTTTCTATTGCACATCTACAGTCTGTTCTAATGCTCTACAGTCTGTTCTAATGCCAGTTTACAGTCTGTACTACTGCTCTACTGCAGTCTATTCTACTGAATTCTTTTTACTGCACATCTACAATCTGTTCTAATGTACATCTACTGTCTGTTCTAATGAAAGTCTACAGTCTGTACTACTGCCCATCTACAGTCTGTTCTACTGCACGTCTACAGTCTGTTCTAAAAAATGTCTACAGTCTTTTCTACTGCACATCTACAGTTTGTACTACTGCACTTCTACAGTCTGTTCTAATGCTTGTCTACAGTCTGTATTTCTGCACCTCTACAGTCTCTTCTAAAGCATGTCTAGAGTATTTTCTAAAACACATAAATAGTCTGTTCTAATGCTCATTTACAGTCTGAACTACTGCACCTCCACAGTCTGTTCTAAAGAATGTCTACATTTTTTCTAATACTAATATACAATCTGTTCTAATGCAAGTCTATAGTCTGTACTACTGCTCATCTACGGTCTCTTTAAGTGCAGGTCTACAGTCTGTTCTAATAAACGTCTACAGTCTGTTCTACTGCACATCAACAGTCTGTTCTAATGCACATCTACAGTTTGTTCTAATGCACATCTACAGTCTGTTCTAGTGCAGGTCTACAGTCTGTTCTAATATACGTCTACAGTCTCTTCTTCTGCACATCTACAGTCTGTACAACTGCACTTCTACAGTCTTTTCTAATGCTCGTCTACAGTCTGTATTACTGAACCTCTAAAGTCTGTTCTAAAGCATGTCTAGAGTGTTTTCTAATACTCATATAGAGTTTGTTCTAATGCTTGTTTAAAGTCTGAACTACTGAACCTCTACAGTCTGTTCTAAAACATGTCTAAAGTGTTTTCTAATACTCATATACAGTCTGTTCTAATGCTCGTCTACAGTCTGAACTACTGCACCTCTACAGTCTGTTCTAAAGCATATCTACAGTGTTTTCTAATACTCATATACAGTCTGTTCTAATGCTCATCTACAGTCTGTACTATTGCACCTCTAAAGTCTATTCAATGCACATTGTCAGTCTGTTCTACAGGTCGTTTACTGTCTGTTCTAATGCTCGTCTACAGTCTGTTCTAAAGCCAATCTAGAGTCTGTTCTACTTCTGCTCTGAAGTCTGTTCAACTACACGTCTACAAACTGTTTAACTGCACCTCTACAGTCTTTTCTATTGTACATCTACAGTCTGTACTACTGCACATCTACAGTTTGTACTACTGGACTTCTACAGTCTGTTCTAATGCTCGTCTACATTCTGTATTACTGCACCTCTACAGTCTGTTCTAAAGCATATCTAGATTGTTTTCTAATACTAATATACAGTCTGTTCTAATGCTCGTCTACATTCTGTACAACTGCACCTCTACTGTCTGTTCTAAAGCATGTCTAGAGTGTTTTCTAATATTCATATAGAGTCTGTTCTAATGCTCGTCTACAGTCTGAACTACTGCACATCTACAGACTGTTCTAAAGCATGTCTAGAGTGTTTTCTAAAACTCATATACAGTCTGATCTAATGCTCATCTACAGTCTGTACTACTGCACCTCTCTATTCTATTCTTCTGCACATTGTCAGTCTCTTCTTCTGGGCGTTTACAGTCTGTTCTAATGATCGTCTACAGTCTGTTCTAAAGCCAATCTAGAGTGTGTACTACTGTTGCACTGAAGTCTGTACAAATGCACGTCTAAAGTCACTTCTATTGTACGTCTATAGCTTGTTCTAATGCACATCTACAATCTGTTATAATGCCAGTCTAGAGTCTGTATTACTTCTGCTCTGCAGTCTGTTTTACTGCAAGTCTACATTCAGTTCTACTGCACATCTAGATGTAGATGTTCTAATGCACATCTACAGTCTGTTCTAATGCACATCTATAGTCTGTTCTAATGCTTGTCCACAGTCTGTTCTAATGCAGATCATTGGTCTGTACTACTGCATATCTATAGTCTGTTCTACTAGACGTCTACAGTCTGTTCTAATGCTCGTCTACAATCTGTTCTAATGCACATTTACAGTCTGTTTAACTGCACATCTACAATCTCTTCTAATGCACATCTACAGTCTGTTCTAATGCAAGTCTATAGTCTGTACTACTGCTCATCTACGGTCTGTTCTAGTGCAGGTCTACAGTCTGTTCTAATATTTGTCTACAGTCTATAGTCTGTTCTAATGCTCGTCCAAAGTCTGTTCTAATGCACGTCTTTAGTCTTTACTATTGCACATCTACAGTCTAATTTACTGAACGTCTACCGTCTGTTCTTATGCTCGTCTACAGTCTGTTCTATTTTACGTCTACAGTCTGTTCTAATGCAGATCTTTAGTCTGTACTACTGCATATCTACAGTCTGTTCTACTGGATGTCTACAGTCTGTTCTAATGCTTGTCTACAATCTGTTCTAATGCACATTTACAGTCTGTTTAACTGCACGTCTACCGTCTTGTTCAACTGCACCTCAACAGTCTGTTCTAATGCCAGTTTACAGTTTGTACCTCTGCTCTACTGCAGTCTGATCTACTGCAAGTATATAGTCTGTTTTACTGCAATCTACACTCATTTCTAATGCATGTCTACAGTATGTTCTAATGCAAGTCTACAGTCTGTACTACTGCTCATCTACGGTCTGTTCTACTGCAGGTCTATAATCTGTTTTAATAAACGTCTACAGTCTGTACTACTGCACTTCTACCGTCTGTACTAATGCTCGTCTACAGTCAGTTTTAAAGCCAATCTAGTGTCTGTACTACTGCTGCTCTCAAGTCTGTTCAACTGCAAGTCTACAGTCTCTTCAACTGCACCTCTACAGTCTGTTCTAATGCCAGTTTACAGTCTGTACTATTGCTCTACTGCAGTCTGTTCTACTGCATAACTACAGTATGTTTTACTGCACATCTACAGTCTGTTCTAATGTACATCTACTGACTGTTCTAATGCAAGTCTACAGTCTTTACTACTCCACCTCTACAGTCTGTTCTACTGCATGTCTACAGTCTGTTCTACTGGATGTCTACAGTCTGTTCTACAGCACGTCTTCAGTCTGTTCTACTGCATGTCTTCAGTCTGCTCTATTGCAAGTCTACAGTCTGTTTTACTGCACATCTACAGTCTGTTCTAATGCACATTTACAGTCTGTTCCAATGCAAGTATACAGTCTGTACTACTGCTCAACTACAGTCTGTTCTACTGCACGTCTACAGTGTGTTCTACTGCACCTCTACAGTCTGTTGTTAAGCATTTGTAGTAGTGTTTTCTAATTCTCATATACAGTCTCTTCTAATGCTCGTCTACAGTCTGAACTACTGCACCGCTACAGTATGTTCTAAATTATGTCTACAGTGTTTTCTAATATTCATATACATTCTGTTCTAATGCTCGTCTACAGTCTGTACTACTGCACCTCTACAGTCTATTCTTCTGCACATTGTCAGTCTGTTCTACTGGACATTTACAGTCTATTCTAATACTCGTCTACAGTCTGTACAACTGCACCTCTACAGTTTGTTCTAAAGCATGTCTAGAGTGTTTTCTAATACTCATCTACAGTCTGCTTTAATGCTCGTCCACAGTCAGTTCTAAAGCCAATCTAGTGTCTGTACTACTGTTGCTCTGAAGTCTGTTCAACTGCAAGACTACAGTCTGTTTAACTGAACCTCTACAGTCTGTTCTAATGCCAGTCTACAGTCTGTACTATTGCTCTACTGCAGTCTGTTCTACTGCATGTCTACAGTCTGTTTTACTGCACATCTACAGTCTTTTCTAATGCACATCAACAGTCTGTTCTAATGCAAGTCTACAGTCTGTACTACTGCTCATCTACGGTCTGTTCTTCTGCACGTCTACAGTCTGTTTTAATAAATGTCTACAGTCTGTATTACTGCACCTTTACAGTATGTTGTAAACCATTTCTAGTAGTGTTTTCGGACACCCATATACAGACTGTTCTAATGCTTGTCTACAGTCTGAACTACTGCAGCTCTACAGTGTGTTCTAAAGCATGTCTACAGTGTTTTCTAATACTCATATACAGTCTGTTCTAATGCTTGTCTACAGTTTGTACTACTGCACCTCTACAGTCTTTTCTTCTGCATGTCTACAGTCTTTTCTACTGCATGTCTTCAGTCTGCTCTATTGCAAGTCTACACTCTTTTTTTCTGCACATCTACAGTCTGTTCTAATGCACATTTATAGTCTGTTCTTATGCAAGTACAGTCTGTACTACTGCTCCTCTACAGTCTGAACTACTGCACCTCTACAGTCTGTTCTACAGCATGTCTACAGTGTTTTATAATAATCATATACAGTCTGTTCTAATGCTCGTCTACAGTCTGTACAACTGCACTTCTACAGTCTTTTTTATTGCACATTTACAGTCTGTTCCTATGCAAGTATTTAGTCTGTACTACTGCTCAACTACAGTCTCTTCTACTGCACGTCTACAGTCTGTTCTACTGCACTTCTACAGTCTGTACTACTGCACTTCTACAGTCTGTTCTAATGCTCGTCTACAGTCTGTAATACTGCACCTCTACAGTCTGTTATAAAGCATGTCTAGAGTGTTTTCTAATACTCATATACAGTCTGTTCTAATGCTCGTTTACAGTCTGTACAACTGCACCTCCAAAGTCTGTTTTAATGCATGTCTACAGTGTTTTCTAAAACTCATATACAGTCTGTTCAATTGCTCATCTACAGTCTGTACTACTGCAGCTCTAGAGTCCATTCTTTTGCACATTGTAAGTTTGTTCTACGGGACGTTTACAGTCATTTCTATTGCTCATTTACAGTCTGTTCTAAGGTAATTCTAGAGTCTGTACTACTGCTGCTCTGATTTCTGTTCAACTGCATGTCTACAGTCTGTTTTACTGTATATCTACAATCTGTTATAATTGTCAGTCTGTTCTACTGGATGTTACAGTCTGTTCTAAAGCTCATTTACAGTCTGTTCTAAAGCCAATCTAGAGTCTGTACTACTGCTGCTCTGACATCTGTTCAAATGCACATCTATAGTCTGTTCAACTGCACGTCTACAGTCTGTTTTACTGCACATCTACAGTCTGTTCTACTGCATGTCTACAGTCTGTTCTAATGCCATTTTACAGTCTTTACTACTGCTCTACTGCAGTCTATTCTACTGCACTTCTACAGTCTATTTTACTGCACATCTACAATCTTTTCTAATTTTCAGTCTAAAACTACTGCACATTTACAGTCTGTTATAAAGCTCATCTACAGTCTGTTCTAATGCAAGTCTACAGTCTGTAATACTGCTCGTTTACAGTCTGTACTACTGCACCTCTACAGTCTGTTCTAAAGCATGTCTACAGTCTATTCTAAAACTCATATACAGTCATTTCTAATGCTCATCTATAGTCTGTACTAACGCACCTTCTAAAGTCTATTCTTCAGCAGCATTGTTAGTCTTTTCTACTGTTCATCTACAGTCTGTTCTAATGCACATTTATAGTCTGTTCAAATACTCGTCCACAGTCTGTTCTAATTCAGTCTGTACTACAGGCACATCTATAGTCTGTTCTATTGGTCAAATACAGTCTGTTCTAATGCACAAAAACAGTCTTTACTACTCCACCTCTACAGTTTGTTCTACTTCTCCTCTACAGTCTCTTCTACTGAAGGTCTACAGTCTGTTCTACTGCAAGTCTACAATCTGTTCTACTGCTCGTCTACAGTCTGTTCTACTGTACGACTATAGTCTGTTTTAAAAAAGGTCTTCAGTCTCTTCTAATGCACATCTACAGTCTGTTCTAATGCACATCTACTGTCTGTTCTAATGCCAGTTTACTGCTCTACTGCAGTCTATTCTAATGCACGTCTACAGTCTGTTTTAGTGCACATATACAATCTTTTCTAATTGTCAGTCTGTTCTAAAGCTCATCTACAGTCAGTTCTAAAGCATATCTAGAGTCTGTACTACTGCTGCTCTGAAGTCTTTTCAACTGCACGTCTACATTCTGTTCTACAGCACGACTATAGTCTGTTTTAATGCAGGCGTCTACAGTTTTTCTAATGCACTTCTAATGTCTGTTCTAATGGCCGTCTACAGTCTGTTCTAATAATTGTCTAGAGTCTGTTCTACGGCACGTCTACTGTCTTTTCTACTGCTCGTATAAAGTCTCAACTACTGCACCTCTACGATCTATTCTTCTGCACATCGTCAGTCTGTTCTAATGCTTGTCCACAGTCTGTTCTAATGCAGCTCTTTAGTCTGTACTACTGCACATCTACAGTCTGTTCCACTGGACCTCTAAAGTCTGTTCTAATGCTCGTCTACAGTCTGTTCAACTGCACCGTAAGAGTCTGTTCTAATGCCAGTTTACAGTCTGTATCTCTGCTCTACTGCAGTCTTTTCTACTGCACATTTACGGTTTGTTTTACTGCAAATCTACAGTCTGTTCTAATGCACATCTACAGTCTGTTCTAATGCAAGTCTACAGTCTGTACTACCGCTCATCTACAGTCTGTACTACCGCTCATCTACAGTCTGTTCTACTGCACGTCAAGAGTCTGTTTTGATAAACGTCTACAGTCTGTTCTACTACACATCTACAGTCTCTACTACTGCACTTCTAAAGTTTGTTCTAAGCACATCTACAGTCTGTTCTAATGCAAGTCTACATTCTGTACTACTGCTCATCTACGGTCTCTTCTACTGCAGGTCTACAGTCTGTTCTAATGCTCGTCTACAGTCTGTATTACTGCACCTCTACAGTCTGTTCTTCTGCACATTGTCAGTCTTTTCTACTGGACGTTTACAGTCTTTTTTAATGCTCGTCTACAGTCATTTCTAAAGCCAATCTAGTGTCTGTACTACTGCTAATCTGAAGTCTGTTCAACTGCAAGTCTACAGTCTGTTCAACTGCACCTCTATAGTCTGTTCTAATGCTTGTCTACAGTCTGTATTACTGCACCTCTATAGTCTGTTCTAAGGCATGTCTAGAGTGTTTTCTAATACTCATATACAGTCTGTTCTAATGCTCGTCTACAGTCTGTACTACTCCATCTTTACAGTCTATTCTTCTGCACATTGTCAGTCTGTTCTACTGGACGTTTACAGTCTTTTTAATGCTCATCTACAGTCATTTCTAAAGCCAATCTAGTGTCTGTACTACTGCTGCTCTGAAGTCTGTTCAACTGCAAGTCTACAGTCTGTTCAACTGCACCTCTACAGTCTGTTCTAATGCCAGTTTACAGTGTGTTCTATTGCTCTACTGCAGTCTGTTCTACTGCATGTCTACAGTCTTTTACTGCACATCTACAGTCTGTTCTAATGCACATCTAGAATCTCTTCTAATGCAAGTCTACAGTTTGTACTACTGCTCATCTATGGTCTGTTCTAGTGCACGTCTACAATCTGTTTTAATAAACGTCTACAGTCTGAACTACTACATTTCTGCAGTCTGTTCTAAAGAATGTATACAGTGTTTTCTAATACTCATATACAGTCTGTTCTAATGCTCGTCTACAGTCTGTACTACTGCACCTCTATAGTCTATTCTTCTGCACATTGTCAGTCAATTCTACTGGACCTGTACAGTCTGTTCTACTGCATGTCTGCAGTCTGTTCTGATAAACATCTACAGTCTTTTCTACTACACATCTACAGTCTCTACTACTGCACTTCTAAAGTCTGTTTCTAATGCACATCTACAGTCTGTTCTAATGCACATCTACAGTCTGTTCTAATGCTCGTCTACAGTCTGTTCTATTGTACGTCTACAGTCTATTCTAATGCACATTTACAGTCTGTTTAACTGCACGTCTACCGTCTTGTTCAACTGCACCTCAACAGTCTGTTCTAATGCCAGTTTACAGTCTGTTCCTCTGCTCTACTGCACTCAGTATTACTGCACATATACAGTCTTTTCTATTGCACATCTACAGTCTCTTCTAATGCTCGTCTACAGTCTGTTCTAATGCCAGTTTACAGTCTGTACTACTGCTCTACTGCAGTCTATTCTACTGCACGTCTACAGTCTGTTTTACTGCACATCTCCAATCTGTTCTAATTGTCAGTATGTTCTACTGGACATTTACAGTCTAATCTAAAGCTCTGTTCTAAAGCTCTAATCTAAAGCAGTCTGTTCTAAAGCCAATCTAGAGACTGTACAACTGCTGCTCTGAAGTCTGTTCAACTGCACCTCTACAGTTTGTTCTACTGCAGGTCTACAGTCTGTTTTAATAAGTTTCTATATTCTGTACCGCTGCTTCTTACAGTATTTTCTACTGTGCATCTACAGTATCTTCTAATGCAGGTCTACAGTCTATACTACTGCACATCTACAATCTGTTCTATTGCTTGTCTACAGTCAGCTCTAATGCGCAATAAAAGTCTTTACTACTCCAGCTCTACAGTCTGTTCTACTGCATGTCTATGGTCTGTTCTACTGCATGTCTACAGTCTGTTCTACAGCACATCTTCAGTCTGTTCTACTGCATGTCTTTAGTCTGCTCTATTGCAAGTCTACAGTCTGTTTAACTGCACCTCTTTAGTTTGTTCTAAAGCATGTCTAGAGTATTTTCTAAAACTCATATACAGTCTGTTCTAATGCTAGTCTACAGTCTGAACTACTGAATCTTTACAGTCTATTCTTCTGCACATCGTCAGTCTGTTCTACTGGACATCTACAGTCTGTTCTAATGCATATCTACAGTCTGTTCTAAAGCAAGTCTACATTCTGTTCTACTGTACGTCTACTATAGTCTGTTCTGATAATTGTCGACATTCTGTACTACTGCATCTCTACAATTTGTTTTACTTCACAACTACAGTATGTTCTAATGCACGTCCATTGTCTGTTCTAATGCTCGTCCAAAGTCTGCTCTATTGCAGGTCTTTAGTCTGTAATACTGCAAATCTACGGTCTGTTCTACTGGACGTCTTTAATCTGTTCTGATAAACGTTCACAGTCTGTTCTACTACACATCTACAGTCTCTACTACTGCAGGTCTACAGTCTGTTCTAATGCTCGTCTACAGTCTGTTCTATTGTACGTCTACAGTCTGTTCTAATGCACATCTACAGTCTGTTTTACAGGACGTTTACAGTCTTTTCTAATGCTCATCTACAGTCAGTTCTAAAGCCAATCTAGAGTCTGTACTACTGCTTCTCTGAAGTCTGTTCAACTGCAAGTCTACAGTCTGTTCAACGGCACCTCTACAGTCTGTTCTAATGCCATTTCACAGTCTGTACTACTGCTCTACCGCAGTCTGTTCTACTGCATGTCTACAGTCTGTTTTACTGCACATCTACAGTCTGTTCTACTGCATATCTACAGTTTCTACTACTGCACTTCTAAAGTCTGTTCTAATGCACATCTACAGTCTATTCTACTGCAGGTCTACAGTCCGTACTACTGCACCTCTACAGTCTGTTCTAAAGCATGTCCAGAGTGTTTTCTAATACTCATATACAGTCTATTCTAATAATCGTCTACAGTCTGTACTAATGCACCTCTAAAGTCAATTCTTCTGAAGCACTGTGAGTCTGTTCTACTGCAAGTCTACAGTCTGTTCTAATAATTTTCTACAGTCCGTTCTACTGCACGTCTACAGTCTTTTCTAATAATTATCGACATTCTGTACTACTGCACCTTACAGTCTTTTCTACTGCGCATCTACAATCTGTTCTAATACACGTCTATAGTCTGTTCAAATGCTCATCCACAGTCTGTTCTAATGCAATCTGTACGACCAGACATCTATTGTTTCTTTCTATTGCTTGAATATAGTCTGTTTTAATGCCCAATAACAGTCTTTACTACTCCAGCTCTACTGTTTGTTCTACTGCTCCTCTACAGTATGTTCTACTGCATGTCTACAGTCTGTTCTAATGCACAGCTACAGTCTGTTCAACTAGAGGTCTACAGTCTGTTCTACTGCATGACTATAGTCATTTTTAATAAACGTCTACAGTCTCTTCTACTAGACGTCTACAGTCTGTTCTAATAATTGTCAAGATTCTGTACAACTGCACCTCTACAGTCTGTACTACTGCTTCTCTACAGTCTGTTCAACTGCACCTCCATAGTCTGTTCTTATGCAAGTCTACATTCTAATCTACTTTTCGCCTACACTCTGTTGTACTGCACAACTATAGTCTCTTTTATTAAACGTCTACAGTCTGTTCTACTGCACATCTACAGTCTGTTCTATTTCAAGTCTACATTCTAATCTACTGTTCGGCTACAGTCTGTTCTACTGGACAACTAACCTAACCTAACAATTAGAACAGATTGTAGATGTGCAGTTCAACAGACTGTAAGACATGCAGTAGATAAGACTGCAGTAGAGCAGTAGTACAGACTGTAAATTGACATTAGAACAGACTGTAGACATGCAGTAGAACAGACTGTAGACATGCAGAACAGACTGTAGCAGTGCAGTTGTACAGACTGTAGACGAGATTAGAACAGACTTTAGTTGTGCAGTAGAAGAGACTGTAGAGGTGCAGTAGTACAGAATGTTGACAATTATTATAACAAACAGTAGACATGCAGTAAAACAGACTCTAGACAATTATTAGAACAGACTGTAGATGTGCATTAGAACTAACTGTAGATGTGCATTAGAAGAGACTGTAGACCTTTAATAAAACAGACTATAGTCGTACATTAGAACAGACGTAGAGGTGGAGTAGTAAAGACTGTTATTGGGCATTAGAACAGACTGTATTCAAGCAATAGAACAGACTATAGATGTGCATTAGAACAGACTGTGGAGGAGCATTAGAACGGACTGTAGACATGCAGTAGAACAGACCGTAGATGAGCAGTAATACAGACTGTAGACTTGCATTAAAACATACTGTAGATGAGCATTAAAACAGACTGTAGACGTGCAGTAGAACAGACTGTACATGAGTATTAGAAAAGACTAAAGACATGCTTTAGAACAGACTGTAGAGGTGCAGTAGTACAGAATGTTGACAAATATTACAACAGACTGTAGACGTGCAGTAGAAGAGACTCTAGACAATTATTAGAACAGACTGTAGACATCCAGTAGAACAGACTGTAGATGTGCATTAGAAGAGACTGTAGACGTTTTTTAAAACGGACTATAGTCGTGCAGTAGAACAGACTGTAGACGCAATAGAACACACTGTAGAGGTGCAGTTAAAGAGACTGTAGATGTGCAGTTGAACATACTTCAGAGCAGCAGTAGTACAGACTCTAGATTGGCTTTAGAACAGACTCTAGACAAGCATTAGAATAGACTGTAAACATGCAGTAGAAAAGACTGACAATTAGAACAGACTGTGGACGAGCATTTGAACAGAATATAGACGTGCATTAGAACAGACTATAGATGTAAAGTAGAAGAGACTGTAGAGGTGCAGTAGTACAGAATTTACAATTATTAGAAAAGACTGTAGACGTGCAGTAGAACGGACTGTAGACAATTATTAGAACAGACTGTAGACTTGCAGTAGAAGAGACTGACAATGCTTCAGAAGAATAAACTTTATAGGTGCATTAGTACAGACTGTCGAGTATTAGAACAGACTGTTTATGAGTATTAGAATAGATTGTAGACTTGCTTTAGAACAGACTGTAGAGGTGCAATAGTACAGACTGTAGACAAGCAGTAGTACAGACTGTAGACTTGCATTAGAACAGACTGTAGACATGCAATAGAACAGACTGTAGAGTTGCAGTTGAACAGACTTTAGACGCACAGTTGAACAGAAATCAGAGCAGCAGTAGTACAGACTCTAGATTTACTTTAGAACAGACTGTAGACGAGCATTAGAAATGACTGTAAATGTCCAGTAGAACAGACTGACAATGTGCAAAAAATAGACTCTAGTGGTGCAGTAGTACTGACTGTAGATGAGCATTAGAACAGACTGTATATGAGTATTAGAAAACACTGTAGACATGCATTATACCAGACTGTAGAGGTGCAGTTGTACAGACTGTAGACGAGCATTAGAACAGACTGTATATGAGTATTAGAAAATACTCTAGACATGCTTTTTGAACAGACTGTAGAGGTGCAGTAATACAGACTGTAGACGAGCATTAGAACAGACTGTAGAAGTGCAGTAGTACAGACTGTAGAAGTGCAGTAGAACAGACTGTAGACAAGCATTAGAACAGACTTTCAACATGTAGTAGAACAAACTGACATTGTGCAGAAGAATAGACTGTAGAGGTGCAGTAGTAGAGACTGTAGACGTGCAGTTGAACAGAAATCAGAGCAGCAGTAGTACAGACTCTAGATTTACTTTGGAACAGACTGTAGACGAGCATTATAAATGACTGTAAATGTCCAGTAGAACAGACTGACAATGTGCAAAAGAACAGACTCTAGAGGTGCAGTAGTACATACTGTAGATAAGCAATAGAGCAGACTGTATATGAGTATTTGAAAACACTGTAGACATGCTTTAGAACAGACTGTAGAGGTGCAGTAATACAGACTCTAGACTTGCATTAGAACAGACAGTAGATGTACATTAGAACAGACTGTAGATGTGCAGTAAAACAGACTGTAGACGTGCAGTGGAAGAGACTGCAGTAGAGCAGTAGTACAGACTGTAAACTGGCTTTA
The DNA here is from genome assembly GCA_024349245.1 of Neodontobutis hainanensis. Taxonomy (NCBI): domain Eukaryota; kingdom Metazoa; phylum Chordata; class Actinopteri; order Gobiiformes; family Odontobutidae; genus Neodontobutis; species Neodontobutis hainanensis. The sequence goes on along the minus strand of JALDNG010000452.1, from coordinate 29,098 downwards.
GAACTGACTGTAGACGAGCATTAGAACAGACTATAAACGTCCAGTAGAACAGACTGACAATATGCAGAAGAAAAGACTGTAGAGATGCAGTAGTACAGACTGTAGACGAACATTTGCACAGACTCTATATGAGTATTAGAAAACAGTCTAGACATGCTTTAGAACAGATTGTAGAGGTGCAGTAGTTCAGACTATAGACGAGCATTAGAACAGACTGTAATTGTGCAGTAGAAGAGACTGTAGAGGTGAAGTAGTACAGAATGTCGACAATTATTAGAAAAGACTGACAATGCTTCAGAAGAATAGACTTTAGAGATGCATTAGTACAGACTGTAAACAAGTATTAGAACAGACTGTATATGAGTATTAGAATAGATTGTAGACATGCTTTAGAAGAGACTGTGGAGGTGCAGTAGTACAGACTGTAGACAAACAGTAGTACAGATTATAGACTTGCATTAGAACAGACTGTAGATGTGCATTAGAATAGACTGTGGACGTACAATAGAAGTGACTGTAGAGGTGCAGTTGAACAGACTGTAGACGTGCAGTTGTACAGACTTCAGAGCAGCAGTCGTACAGACTTTAGATTTGCTTTAGAACAGATTGTAGGCGAGCATTACAACAGACTGTAAACGTCCAGTAGAAGAGACTGACAATGTGCAGAAGAATAGACTCTAGAGGTGCAGTAGTACAGACTGTATATTTGTATTAGAAAACACTCTAAACATGCTTTAGAACAAACTGTAGAGGTGCAGTAATATAGACTGTAGACGAGCATTTAAATAAAGACTGTAGATGTGCAGTAAAACAGACTATAGACATGCAGTAGAAGAGACTGCAGTAGAGCAATAGTACAGACTGTAAACTGGCATTAGAAGAGACTGTAGAAGTGCAGTAGTACAGACTGTAGATGTGCAGTAGTACAGACTGTAGACGTTTATTAGATCAGACTGTAGACCTGCAGTAGAACAGACCGTAGATGAGCATTAGAATAGACTTTAGAAGTGCAGTAGTAAAGACTGTAGATGTACAGTAGAACATACTATAGACGTTTATAAGAAAAGACTGTACACATGCAGTAGAACAGACTGTAGATGAGCAAGAGTACAAACTGCAGAGCAGCAGTAGTAAAGACTCTAGACTAGCAATAGAACAGACTGTAGACCTGCACTAGAACAGAATGTAGAGGAGAAGTAGAACAAACTGTAGAGGTGGAGTAGTAAAGACTTTTATTGGGCATTAGAACAGACTGTAGAGCAATAGAACAGACTATAGATGTGCATTAGAACAGAAGGCATTAGAACAGACTGTGGACGAGTATTTGAACAGACTATAGACGTGTTTTAGAACAGACTGTAAATGTCCAGTAAAACAGACTAACGATGCTGCAGAAGAATAGAATTTAAAAGTCCGTTAGTAGAGACTGTAGACGAGTATTAGAACAGACTGAATATGAGTATTAGAATAGACTGTAGACATGCTTTAGAACAGAGTGTAGAGGTGCAGTAGTACAGACTGTGCACGAAAAGTAGTACAGACTGTTGACTTGCATTTGAACAGACTGTAGATGTACATTAGAACAGAATGTAGACATACAATAGAACAGACGTAGAGGTGCAGTTGAACAGACTATAGACATGCAGTTGAACAGACTTCACAGCAGCAGTAGAACAGACTCTAGACTGGCTTTAGAACAGACTGTAGACAAGCTTTAGAAATGACTGTAAACGTCCAGTAGAACAGACTGACAATGTGCGGAAGAAAAGACTCTAGAGGTGCTGTAGAACAGACTGTAGACGATCATTAGAACAGAATGTATTTAAGTATTAGAAAACAATGTAGACATGCTTTAGAACAGACAGTAGAGGTGCAGTTGTACAGACTGTAGATGAGCATTAGAACAGAATGTATTTAAGTATTAGAAAACACTGTAGACATGCTTTAGAACAGACAGTAGAGGTGCAGTTGTACAGACTGTAGATGTGCAGTAGAACAGACTGTAGACGTGCAGTAGAACAGACTATAAATGAGCATTAGAATAGACTTTAGAAGTGCAGTAGTACAGACTGTAGAAGTGCAGTAGAACAGACTATAGATGTGCAGTAGAACAGACTGTAGACGTTTATAAGAAAAGACTGTAGGCGTGCAGTAGAACAGACTGTAGATGAGCAGTAGTACAGACTGTAGACTTGCATTAGAACAGACTGTAGACATGCATTAGAACAGACTATAGATGTTCAGTAGAACAAACTGTAGATGTGCAGTAGAACACACTGACGATGTGCAAAAGAATAGACTGTAGAGGGCAGTAGTTGAGACTTTACAGGAGCATTAGAACAGACAGTACATGAGTATTAGAAAAGACTGTAGACATGTTTTAGAACAGACAGTAGAGTTCCAGTAGTACAGACTCTAGACGACCATTAGAACAAACTGTAGATATGCAGTAGAAGAGACTGTAAAGCTGCAGTAGTACAGAAAGTTAACAAATATTAAAAGAGACTGTAGGAGTGCAGTAAAACAGACTCTAGACAATAATTAGAACAGACTGTAGACATCCAGTAGAACAGACTGTAGATGCGCATTAGAGGAGACTGTAGACGTTTATTAAAAGAGACTATAGTCGTGCAGTAGAACAGACTGTAGTGGTGCAGTTGAACAGACTGTAGACGTGCAGTTAAACATACTTCAGAGCAGCAGTAGTACAGACTCTAGATTGGCTTTAGAACAGACTGTAGACGAGCATTAGAACAGACTGTAAACGTCCAGTAGAACAGACTGACAATGTGCAGAAGAATAGCCTGTAGAGATGCAGTAGTACAGACTGTAGAAGCACATTAGAACAGACTGTATATGAGTTTTAGAAAACACTCTAGACATGCTTTAGAACAGATTGTAGAGGTGCAGTAGTTCAGACTATAGACGAGCATTAGAACAGACTGTAGATGTGCAGTAGAAGAGACTGTATAGGTGCAGTAGTACAGACTGTCGACAATTATTAGAAAAGACTATAGACGTGCAGTAGAACGGACTGTAGACAAATATTAGAACAGACTGACAATGCTTCAGAAGAATAGACTTTAGAGATGCATTAGTACAGACTGTAAACAAGTATTAGAATAGACTATATATGAGTATTAGAATAGATTGTAGACATGCTTTAGAAGAGACTGTAGAGGTGCAGTAGTACAGACTGTAGAAGAGCAGTAGTACAGATTATAGACTTGCATTAGAACAGACTGTAGATGTGCATTAGAATAGACTGTAGACATACAATAGAAGTGACTGTAGAGGTGCAGTTGAACAGACTGTAGACGTTCAGTTGTACAGACTTCAGAGCAGCAGTCGTACAGACTTTAGATTTGCTTTAGAACAGACTGTAGGCGAGCATTACAACAGACTGTAAACGTCCAGTAGAAGAGACTGACAATGTGCAGAAGAATAGACTCTAGAGGTGCAGTAGTACAGACTGTATATTTGTATTAGAAAACACTCTAAACATGTTTTAGAACAAACTGTAGAGGTGCAGTAATAAAGACTGTAGACAAGAATTATAATAAAGACTGTAGATGTGCAGTAAAACAGACTATAGACATGCAGTAGAAGAGACTGCAGTAGAGCAATAGTACAGACTGTAAACTGGCATTAAAAGAGACTGTAGAAGTGCAGTAGTACAGACTGTAGATGTGCAGTAGAACAGACTGTAGACGTTTATTAGATCAGACTGTAGACCTGCAGTAGAACATACCGTAGATGAGCATTAGAATAGACTTTAGAAGTGCAGTAGTAAAGACTATAGATGTGCAGTAGAACATACTGTAGACGTTTATATGAAAAGACTGTACACATGCAGTAGAACAGACTGTAGATGAGCAGTAGTACAAACTGTAGACTTGCATTAGAACAGACTGTAGATGTGCATTAGAGCAGACTGTAGATATGCAGTAGACCAGACTGTAGAAGTTTATCAGAACAGACCGTAGCCGTGCAAAAGACTAGACCATAGATGAGCAGTAAAACAGACTATAAACTTGCATTAGAACAGACTGTAGAACTGACTGTAGACGAGCATTAGAACAGACTGTAAACGTCAGTAGAACAGACTGACAATGTGCAGAAGAATAGATTGTAGAGATGCAGTAGTAAAGACTGTAGATGAGCTTTAGAACAGACTGTATATGAGTATTAGAAAACACTCTAGACATACTTTAGAACAGACTGTAGAAGTGCAGTAACTCAGACTGTAGATGAGCATTAGAACAGACTCTATATGAGTATTAAAAAAACACTCTAGACATGCTTTAGAACAGATTGTAGAGGTGCAGTAATACAGACTATCGACTTGCATTAGAAAAGACTGTAGATGTTCATTAGAACAGACTTTAGTAGAGCAGTAGTACAGACTGTAAACTGGCATTAGAACAGACTTTAAAGGAGCAGTTGACCAGACTATAGACGTGCAGTTGAAAAGACTTCAGAGCAGCAGTAGTACAGACTCTAGATTGGCTTTAGAACTGACTGTTGACGAGCAATAGAACAGACTGTAAATGTCAAGTAGAACAGACTGACAATGTGCAGAAGAATAGACTGTAGAGATGCAGTAGTACAGACTGTAGACGAGCATTAGAACAGACTGTATATGAGTATTAGAAAACACTGTAGACATGCTTTAGAACAGACAGTAGAGGTGCAGTTGTACAGACTGTAGATGTGCATTAGAACAGACTGTATATTTGTATTAGAAAACACTCTAGACATGCTTTAGAACAGACTGTAGAAGTGCAGTAGTACAGACTGTAGAAGTGCAGTAGAACAGACTGTAGACGTGCAATAGAACAGACTATAAATGAGCATTAGAATAGACTTTAGAAGTGCAGTAGTACAGACTGTAGAAGTGCAGTAGAAGAGACTGTAGATGTGCAGTAGAACAGACTGTAGACGTTTATAAGAAAAGACTCTAGATGTGCAGTAGAACATTTACATTTACATTTACATTTAGTCATTTAGCAGACGCTTTTATCCAAAGCGACTTACAAGTGAGGAAAACAATGGAAGCAATTTCAACAACACAAGGTAACAAAAGCATAAGTGCACCAAAAACTAGTCAGTTAAAACCTAGCACAGCATACAAAGCTAAGGATAGGAAAGATTTTTTTTTTATGAAGGAATTGATAGAAGGAAATTAAGAATTTAGTGTTTGTCAGTCAGGTGTTGACAAAAGAGATATGTTTTCAAGCGTTTTTTAAAGATGTCTACAGAATCTGCTGATCTTGTAGCAGCAGGTAGATCATTCCACCAATGTGGAACAGATCCAGAGAAAGTACGTGAGAGGGATTTTTTTCCTTTTTGGGATGGTACAACCAGACGTTGTTCATTAGCAGATCGCAGGGATCTGGTAGGAACATAGGTCTGTATCAGTGAGTGAAGGTATGAAGGGGCGGAGTGGTGGTCTTGTAGGCCAAGAGCATAGCTTTGAACTTAATACGGGAGCCAATGTAACCTAATGAGGAGAGGAGTTACGTGCGCTCTCTTCGGTTCTTTAAAGACCACTCTTGCTGCTGCATTCTGGATGAGCTGCAGAGGTTTGGTTGTGCAGGCAGGGAGTCCAGCCAGAAGATCATTGCAATAATCCAGTTTGGACAAGACAAGAGCCTGAACTAGGATTTGCGCCGAGTGCTCGATAGAAAAGGTCTAATTTTCCTAATGTTGTAGAGGATGAATCTACAGGACCTGGTGGTGCTGGCAACATGACTTGTGAAGTTTAGTTGATCATCAATTACCACTCCCAGATTTCTGGCAGTGCTGGACGGTGTAATGGTTGATGAGCCTAGTTGAATGGAGAGGTTGTGGTGGGTCTTTGGGTTGGCAGGAATCACTAGCAGTTCTGTTTTTCCAAGGTTCAGCTGCAGGTGATGGTCCTGCATCCAAAGTGAGATGTCACTCAGGCACGCCGAGACACGAGCAGAGACCGTCGGATCGTCAGGTTGAAATGACAAGTGGAGTTGAGTGTCATCCGCATAGCAGTGATAGGAAAAGCCATGCTTCTGAATGACAGAGCCAAGAGATGTCATGTATATGGAAAAGAGTAGCGATCCAAGCACTGTGCCCTGTGGCACCCCTGTATTAAGATGTTGGGGCTCAGAGACCTCATCTCTCCAGGATACTCTGAATGACCTACCTGAGAGGTAAGACTTGAACCATTGCAACGCCATTCCAGAGACACCCATCGCACTGAGAGAAGACAAGAGGATGTGGTGGTTAACGATGTCAAAGGCAGCAGACAGACTTCGATGACTGAGAGCAGTGCAGTTTCAGTGGAATGTCCGCTCTTGAACCCAGACTGGTTCTGGTCCAGGAGGTTGTTCCGTGTGAGAAAGGAGGAGAGCTGGTTAAACACAACTCGCTCCAGAGCTTTGGCAGTAAAGGGAAGGAGGGAAACCGCTCTGTAGTTTTCTAATAGTGAAGGGTTGAGAGTGGGTTTCTTAAGTAGTGGTGTGATGCGGGCCTCTTTGAAAGCTGTGGGAATGAACCAGTGGAGAGAGATGAGTTGATGATGTGGGTGAGAGCAGGCACGACAGATGGAGAGATGGCCTGAAGGAGATGTGTGGGGATGGTATCCAGCGGGCAGGTGGTAGGGTGGTTAGAACTAATGACCTTGGAAACGTCCGCTTCAGTTAGAGGAGAAAAAGAGGGGAGCAAACAGGTATCAGGGGTGTGAAAGAGTTCAACAGGTGCTGGCGCAGAAAACTGACTGCTGATGGCAGTTGTTTTCTTTACAAAGAAAGACAAAATCATCAGCTGTTAAATCTGATGAAGGAGGGGAGCAGGCGGACAAAGGAGGGCAGAGAAGGTTTTAAAGAGAGTGCGTGAGTCAGGTGAGTTGATTAACTTAGAATGGTAGTAGTCAGTTTTTGCAGAAGTGACATCAGCAGAGAAATTAGAGAGGAGAGACTGGTAGATAGAGAGGTCAGTGAGATCTTTTGACTTGCGCCATTTTCTCTCAGCTGACCGGAGGCTGGTGCGATGCTCACGAGAACATCGGATAACCAGGGGCAGACGAGGATGTACGAGCTGGTCTGGATATAAGAGGGCATAAGTTGTCCAGGCAGGATGTAAGAGTGGAGCACAGAGTGTCAGTGGCAGTGTTGGTGTTTAAGCGAGAGCTCCTCAAGAGGGGAAGCGCAGAAGAGACAGCAGAGGAAAAGCGGAGGGACTGAGTGAACGCAGGTTACGTCGGAAAGTGACCAGCGGTAAAACTGTTGCGGTGTCTGGAGAAGTTAGATCGAGGTCAAGAGTTACGAAGAAATGATCCGAAGTGTGCAGAGGCGTGACCTGAGTATGCCGAGCGAGCAGTGTCTTATGTAGATGAGATCTAGTTGGTTACCAGACTTGTGAGTTGCTGATGTGGAGACCTGCTTAAGGTCAAATGATGCAGTCAGGTTATTGAAGTTAGCAGCCTGTGGCTTTTCAAGGTGGATGTTGAAGTCTCCTAATACCACCAGAGGAGTACCATCCTCAGGGAAGGATGAAAGAAGCACATCCAACTCCTCCAAGAAATGTCCAAGCTGACCTGGGGTCGATAGATAACTACAAAGTGACTTTTAACAGGGTAGGTGATGGTAACAGCATGGAACTCGAAGGAGCTGTTGTCACACAAGGGTGCTAGCTGTTTGAACTTCCAGTCAGTAGGGATAAGTAATCCGGTCCCTCCACCCCTTCCTGTGAGGTGAGGACTGTGGGAGAAAGTGTGATTATGGGAGAGGGCAGCGAGAGTGGCAGAGTCCTCTGGTTTGATCCATGTTTCTGTAAGTGCTACAACTGAAAGACCAGAATGTTGAACAAAAGCGGTAATGAAATCAGCTTTGTTCACAGCAGACTGGCAGTTCCACAAGCCTATTGAGAAAGTAGAAGAGGCAGTTATGGACGGTGATATAACATGCAGATTGTTATGGTTGCTTATGGTATCTCCTTTTGCGTAAAACAGATGAAAATGTCTGTGTAGAAATGACAGTAGGAATTTGAAAACACATTGAAGAGGAGCAGAAAAACAATAGACAGTAGAGAGTAAAGTATAAATAGTAAGTTTTAAGTGCAAACAATTGGTACAAAAAGTGCAATACTCAAGTGCCCTGCTCGGTGGAGTCGAGTGCAGGTAGAGTCGATGGTCTTTACTCTCTTAGGTCTTCACGCGATTAGGGCTGCGCGACCGTTGCGCGGTGGTTCACACTTATATACCCGTCTGATTCAAGAATTGAATTCAGCAGGTCACGCCTCAAAAGGCCGTAAACAACTCAAACGAAACCAGGCAGCGAGCAGGTGAGAGTGAACGCCGGTGCACCACGTGACAAAGTCGTAGTAATGCACAGAGCGGTTTTCTCAGCAATAACACGGTACTAAGCTCAAAAATGACAAGAATCAAATACACTTACACGGTTCTGTAGGCTTCTGCTGCTAAGTTGCTTCTCCTACTGACTTCAACTAAACCACGGATTAAATAGCAGAGCGCTGCTGTAGAACAGACTGTAGATGAGCAGTAGTACAGACTGTAGACTTGCATTAGAACAGACTGTAGATGTGCATTAGAACAGACTGTAGATGTGCATTAGAACAGACTGTAGAAGTGCAGTAGTAGAGACTGTAGATGTGTAGTAGAACAGACTGTAGACGTTTATCAGAACAGACAGTAGACTTGCAGTAGAACAGACTGTAGATAAGCAGTAGTACAGACTGTAGACTTGCATTAGAACAGACTGTAGATGTGCAGTAAAACAGACTGTAGACATGCAGTGGAAGAGACATTAGTAGAGCAGTAGTCCAGACGGTAAACTGGCATTAGAACAGACTGTAGAGGTGCAGTTGAACAGACTGTAGACGTGCAGTTGAACAGACTTCAAAGCAGCAGTAGTACAGACTCTAGATTGGCTTTAGAACTGACTGTAGACGAGTATTAGAACAGACTGTAAATGTCCAGTAGAACAGACTGACAATGTGCAGAAGAATAGACTGTAGAGATGCAGTAGTACAGACTGTAGACGAGCATTAGAACAGACTGTATATGAGTATTAGAAAACACTAGAGAGACCAGGGGATGCAGAGTCCACAGAGAGATTACAGGAGGCAGAGGCCACAGAGAGACCACAGGAGGCAGAGGACACAGAGAGACCAGAGGAGGCAGAGGCCACAGAAAGACCAGAGGAGACAGAGAGACGAGAGGAGTCAGAGGTCAGAAAGAGATCAGAGGAGCAGTGTTGTGCCTGAACGCTGCGTTCATGAACTATCGTTCAATGAACGCGCTAGGCACAACACTATTTTGGGCAAACGTGAACTGAACATGCTGTATTACTGCCTAATGAACGTAACTGTGAACTCGTTCAATCTTTTGTCTGTGAATGGCATGCTCTTCGTTCAATATGGTGCCTGATTTCTATAGAGCCTTCTAGGTGAAAACCCGGCTAAAACACACCACAAACGGGTCTCAATATGTAGTGGAAAAACACCAAATCTGGCAACACAAGCCACAAGTGTCGCCCGCCATCCCCGCATGTGAAGCGCCATCAAAAAAAAAAAAAAAGAAAGCATGGAGGCGCAGCAGCACGTAACAAGGCGTATGATTATTTAAAAGAATTGTATGATTGAATCTTAATGATTACTGTCCTGTTTTTCTTTTAATAATTCCTCATTTAAAAGACCATTCAAGCAGCACGTTGTTACTCCTAGAACCAGTTTCTCCCGGCTCTTTGTTACGAGTGTTGGAACTAATATTATCTCAATAAAACTATAAAACCAATGTAAAGTTTGGCCATTTAATTCCATTCAGAAAAGGTACAAGCCAGCGCTGGGTCACAACACGTAGTTAACATGAGGTCAGCCCACGTGTTGTGCTGCTGGTCAACACAATGCTCAAAAGGTCCTAAGCTTTGGCCACACCTCTCACATGAGGGGACACTTCCTGCTTTGAATCAGTAGTTTTCCACTATGTGTTCCAGCCAGGGTAACCAACTGGTTCTAACTGGTTTAAACAGACGAGGTATGTAGTGTCCTAATCTAGGGTGCAGTGTATCATGCAGAGAGTGCAAATAACCTACAAAACAGTTATAAAAGTGTTTCTTATTTCAAAATCCTAACAACGTTTTCCTCTTGTTTTTGAGAATGTACTGTAGGGTTGAAACCAGCAGCTGCTACTAGTGTGGAGTGAATGGGCAGCAACAAAGCATTAAAGCATTAAAACAATGGGGAAATGCTCTCCCTCAATGCTAATGTAAACCCTGGTTTGATAAGGATTCAATATTGGATATGAAGATGAAATCTGACACATAGCTTCATTGTTAAAACTGATAAAATAATTGCTGTCTGTGATTCTACTGTATATGGGCTCTGGCAATATTTTTGAAAAATAATAGCTCGCAGCAACATGGAAAAAAGAACTAAGAAATAGTTCATTTTTGGAACTGTGAACTTAGTTCAAAATTTTGAAGTTTTTTTTTTTAGATTATTTATTTAGGCTTTCTTTTTTCCTCAATACATTTTTATACATTTTCATTACATACATACATACTATATTGTTGTACAGAGCCCAAAGGGAGTAGGCTGAAGCTGTGTGCTTATGTGTGCCTTCCCCATCTCATTTTATTTTTTACAGCTGTCAAATTATTAAGTGTACACACAGAACTAATCTTTCTTTTGGTATAGTTCATATACAATCAGTCAACATATATTCAATTAATGGTTTGCTAGTTAGTTAATCAACCAACCATCATCGTTCAACTATTTTGGATTGGCCCTGAAAAGTGCCCAAAGTCAATTTTCTAAAGCATATCTCTTAAAGATGTTCATTTTATACTGTTTTTTAAATTGTATTTGGCTTACTGCACTTTTCAAATTGTCGTCCAGTTCATTCCATAATTTCACACCCCTTCGCATGATAAACTGGCTCTTTAGGGTGGTAAGAACACACTGTTTAATTCACAAAATTAATTCTCCCCGTAGGTTATATCGCCCCTCTCTCGTAGAAAACATTTTTTGAATGTTATTAGATAATTTATTATTCCTGGCCTTATATATCATTATAATAGATTTTAATTTTACTATTTCTTCAAGTTTAAGAGTTTGTGATTTTAGGAACAGTGTGTTGGTATGGTCCCCATAAACAACATTATGTACAATTTTCCATCCATCCATCTTCTACTGCTTATCCGGGTCGGGTGGGGCAGCAGTCTAAGTAGAGAAGCCCAGACTTCCCTCTCCCCAGACACTTCCTCCAGCTCTTCCGGGGGGATACCGAGGCGTTCCCAGGCCAGCCGAGAGACATAGTCCCTCCAGCGTGTCCTAGGTCTTCTCCGAGGTCTCCTTCCGGTGGGACATGCCCAGAACACCTCCCTAGGGAGGCGTCCGGGAGGCATCCGAAACAGATGCCCGAGCCACCTCAGCTGGCTCCTCTCGATGTGAAGGAGCAGCGGCTCTACTTTGAGCTCCTCCCGAGTGACCGAGCTCCTCACCCTATCTCTAAGGGAGCGCCGCCACTCTGCGGAGAAAGCTCATTTCGCCACCTCTACCCGGGATCTTGTTCTTTCGGTCATGACCCAAAGCTCATGCCCATAGGTGAGAGTAGGAACGTAGTTCGACTGGTAAATCGAGAGCTTTGCCTTACAGCTCAGCTCCTTCTTCACCACGACAGATCGGTACATCGACCGCATTACTGCAGAAGCTGCACCGATCCGTCTGTCGATCTCACGCTCCTTCGCTTCCTCACTCGTGAACAAGACCCTGAGATACTTAATCTCCTCCAATTGAGGAAGGAGCTCTCCATCAACCTGGATATGGCAAACCACCCTTTTTCGACTGAGAACCATGGTCTCAGACTTGGAGGTGCTGATCCTCATGCTAGCCGCTTCACACTTGGCTGCAAACCGCCACAGTAAACATTGAAGGTCCTGGCTTGATGGAGCCAACAGGACAACATCATCTGCAAAAAGCAGAGATGAAATCCTGTGGTCCCCAAACCAGACTCCCTCCGGCCCTGGCTGCGCCTAGAAATCCTGTTCATAAAGATAATGAACAGGACCGGTGACAAAGGGCAGCCCTGCCGGAGTCCAACATTCACCGGGAACAGGTCTGACTTACTGCCGGCAATGCGAACCAAGCTCCTGCTCCGGTCGTACAGGGACCGGATAGCCCTTAGCAAAGGGCCCCAGACCCCATACACCCAGAGCACCCCCCACAGGGCACCACGAGGGACACAGTCGAATGCCTTCTCCAGATCCACAAAGCACATGTGGAATGGTTGGGCAAACTCCCATAAACCCTCAAGCACCCTGGAGAGGGTATAGAGCTGGTCCAGTGTTCCACGACTGGGACGAAAACCGCATTGTTCCTCCTGGATCTGAGGTTCGACTATCGGCCGCATAGACTTTCCCGGGAGGCTGAGGAGTGTGATCCTCTGTAGTTGGAACACACCCTCCGGTCCCCTTCTTAAAAAGAGGGACCACCACCCTGGTCTGCCAGTCCAGAGGTACTGTCCCCAAACACCAGGCGATGTTGCAGAGGCGTGTCAGCCAAGACAGCCCCTCAACATCCAGAGACTTGCGGTACTCAGGCGTAACTCATCAACCCCGGTGCCTTGCCACCGAGGAGCTTCCCAACTACCTCAGTGACTTCAGCCCGAGTAATGGACGAGTCCACCTCTGAGCACTCAGCCTCTGCTTCCTCTGTGGAAGACGTGACGGTGGGGTTGTGGAGATCCTCGGTATTCCTTCCACCGTCCAACAATATCCTCAGTTGAGGTCAGCAGATTCCCACCTCCACTGTAAACAGTGTTGGCAGGGCACTGCTTCCCCTCCTGAGGCTTGGACGGTTTGCCAGAATTTCTTCGAGGCCGACCGATAGTCTTTTCCATGGCCTCACCGAACTCCTACCAGACCCGAGTTTTTGCCTCCACAACCACCCGTGCTGCAGCCCGCTTGGCCTGCCGGTACCTATCAGCTGCCTCAGGAGTCCCACAAGCCAACCAGGCTCGATAGGTCTCCTTCTTCAGCTTGACGGCCTCCTTACTTCCGGTGTCCACCACCGGGTTCAGGATTGCCGCCACGACAGGCACCAGAGACTTTGCGGCCACAGCTCGAGTGGCTGCGCGACAATGGAGGTGGAGAACATCGTCCACTCAGACTCAATGTCTCCAGTCTCCTCGGAATCTGGTTGAAGCTCTGTCGGAGGTGGGAGTTGAAGATCTCTCTGACAGGATTCGCCAAACGTTCCCAACAGACCCTCACAGTACGTTTGGGTCGGTCAAGTCTGTCCCGCCTTCTCCCCGCCATCGGATCCAACTCACCACCAGGTGGTGATCAGTTGACAGCTCCCCTCTCTTCACCCGAGTGTCCAAGACATGCGGTCGGAGGTCAGATGAAACAACTACAAAGTCGATCATCGACTTCCGGCCTAGGTGTCCTGGTGCCACATGGACTGATGGACACCCTTATGCTTGAACATGGTGTTCGTTATGGACAAACTGTTGCTAGCACAGAAGTCCAATAACAGAACACCACTCGGGTTCAGATCAGGGGCCGTTCCTCCCAATCACGCCCCTCCAGGTGTCTCTGTCGCTGCCCACGTGAGCGTTGAAGTCCCACAGTAGAATGATGGAGTCCCGGTTGGAGCACATTCCAGCACCCTCCCAGAGACTCCAAGAAGGCCGGGTACTCTGCACTGCCATTTGGCCCGTAAGCACAAACAACAGTGAGAGACCTATCCCCGACCCGAAGGCGCAGGGAAGCGACCCTCTCATCACCGGGTGAACTCCAACACATGGCGGCTGAGCCGGGGCAATGAGCAAACCCACACCGGCCCGCCATCTCTCACCGCAGGCAACTCAAGAGTAGTGGAGAGTCCAGCCTCTCTCGAGGATTTGGGTTCCAGAGCCCAAGCTGTGCGTGAGGTGAGCCCGACTATCTCTAGTCGGTATCTCTCAACCTCCCACACAAGCTCAGGCTCCTTACCCGCCAGCGAGGTGTCCCTAGAGCCAGATTCTGTGTCCGGGATTGGGTCGTCGAGGCTCCCTCCCTTCGACAGCCACCCAATCCACATTGCACCAGCCCCTTACGGTTCCTCCTGCAGGTGGTGGGCCCACGGGAGATGTACAATTCTGATGGCTTTTTTTTGCAATCTATATAAAGAAAGTAAATGACTATCATAGGTATTCCCCAGATCTCAGCACAGTAAGTGATATATGGCAGGATAAGGGAGCAATACAGGATAAAAAGACCTTTGTGATCTAACAATTGTTTACACATCCTCATTAATGCTATATTTTTGCTATTTTTGAACAAATATTGGTAATTTGTGGTCTCTAGCTAACATTGTGACTCAGAATCACACCCAAAAAATTATACTGTTTTATACATTCAATATTCACATTATTAAGAAAGATTTGGATTTGCTCCTACCTTCTACATTTCCCAAATAGCATAATTTTTGTTTTCATACATTTAATGATAGTTTGTTCCTATGGAACCAATCTTTAACTTTAGATAATTCTGTTGTGATTTCTGTCACAAGAAGCTGTTGATCTTTGCCAGAACCTAAGATTGTAGTTTCATCAGCGAATAATATAAATTTTAATTTTGTGGATACATTACAAATGTCATTTATATATAATAGAAACAGTTTTGGTCCTAAGACTGATCCTTGAGGAACTTCACATACTATACTCCTCCATTCTGACCTATATTCACCCATCTGCACATATTGTTGTCTGTTATACAAGTAAGAGTCCACCCAATCATGTGCAATCCCCCTCACATATTTGTATAATTTTTTTTAGAAGTATTTTGTGATCTATTGTATCAAAGGCTTTCTGGAGATCTATGAAAATGCCTATGGAATGCATCTTGTTGTCTATTTTATCAGTTATTTCCTCCATGAGGTCAATTAATGCAAGTGAAAATGATCTGTTATTTCTAAAGCCATATTGACTATCGCTAAGTAGGTTATGCTTATCTATAAAACCATTTAACGGGCAACAAAAATCTTTTCTAAGATTTTTGATAGCTGTGGAGTATAGAAATTGGTCTGTAATTTGTAAACTGATGACTATCATATTTTTATAGATTGGAGCGACCTTGGCAATCTTCATTAATTTAGGAAATTTACCTGTGCTGAGAGATTGATTACATATGTGAGTTAAAGGATTGGCTATATTCCTTATTACTTTTAATTATACTCATGTCAAGGTCATTCCAGTCAGTAGATCTTTTACTTTTACATTTGTTAACAATTTCTATAATTTCTTTTCAGTTGTTGCAGTAAGAAATAGTGAGTGACCCTTATCTATAATGTTGCTTGATGCATTCATGTTGTCTGTTGTTTGAAAGTTTGAACCATGAACTGAACTAGTCCATTTTTAAATGTGTGAACTGAACTTTGAACTAGTTCTTGTAAAAAGTGAACTTTCCCAACACTGCAGAGGAGGCAGAGGCCACAGAAAGACCATAGGAGGCAGAGAGACAGAGAGACCAGAGAAGGCAGAGTTCACAGAGAGACCAGAGGAGGCAAAGGAGACAGCGAGACCAGAGGAGGCCGAGGCCACACAGAGACCAGAGGAGGCAGAGTTCACAGAGAGACCAGAGGAGGCAGAGGCCGCAGAGAGACCAGAGGAGGCATAGGCCACAGAGAGACCAGAGGAGGCAGAGAGTCCAGAGGAGGCAGAGGCCACAGAGAAACCAGAGGAGGCAGATGAGGCAGAGAGACCAGAAAAGGCAGATGCCACAGAAAGACCAGAGGAGGCAGCGGCCACAGAGAGACCAGAGGAGGCAAAGGAGACAGAGAGACCAGAGGAGGCAGAGGCCAGAGAGAGACCAGTGGAGGCATAGGTCACAGAGAGACCAGTGGAGGCAGAGGCCACAGAGAGACCAGTGGAGGCAGAGGCCACAGAGAGACCAGAGGAGGCAGAGAAGGCAGAGAGACTAGAGGAGGCAGAGGCCACAGAGAGACCAGTGGAGGCAGATGCCACAGAGAGACCAGTGGAGGCAAAAGGAGACAGAGAAACCAGAGGAGGCAGAGGACACAGAGAGACCAGAGGAGGCAGTGGCCACAGAGAGACCAGAGGAGGCAGAGGAGGCAGAGAGACCAGAGGAGGCAGAGGAGACAGAGTGACCAGGGGAGGCAGAGGCCACAGAGATGAGAGAAAGCATAGGAGGCAGAGAGACCAGAAAAGGCAGATTCCACAGAGAGACACGAGGAGGCAGCGGCCACAGAGAGACCAGAAGAGGCAGAGAGACCAGAGAAGGCAGAGGCCACAGTGAGACAAGAGGGGCAGAGGCCACTGAGAGTTCAGAGGAGGCATAAAGACAGAGAGACCAGAGGAGGCAGAGAGACGAGAGGATGCAGAGGAGACAGAGATACCAGAGGAGGCAGAGGCCATAGAGAATCCAGAGGAGGCATAGTCCACAGAGAGACCAGTGGAGTTAGAGAGAGTAGAGGAGGCAGAGAAGGCAGAGAGACCAGTGGAGGCAGGGGAGACAGAGAGACCAGAGGAGGCAGAGGCCACAGAGAGACCAGAAGAGGCAGAGTTCACAGAGAGACCAGATGAGGCAGAGTTCACAGAGAGACCAGAGGAGGCATAGGCCGCAGAGAGACCAGAGGAGGCATAGGCCACAGAGAGACCAGAGGAGGCAACGGGGCAGAGAGACCAGAGGAGGCAGAGGCCACCGAGAGTTCAGAAGAGACAGAAAGACAGAGAGACCAGAGGAGGCAGAGAGATGAGAGGATGCAGAGGAGGCAGAAAGACCAGAAAAGGCGGATGCCAGAGAGAGACCAGAGGAGGCAGCGGCCACAGAGAGACCAGAGGAGGCAGAGAGACCAGAGAAGGCAGAGGCCACAAAGAGACCAGAGGAGGGAGAGGCCACAGAGAGACCAGAGAAGAAATAACAATTGGTATTTTTTACATAAATATTTACAACCTCAAAAAAAAATCTTCTATTTTTTTTTTCTTGCCAAATCTCCTCCATTTATCAATTCCACCTTTATTTTCATTCATATTCACTTTAGAGAATGTTTAGATTAAAACTTCCATTCCCATCAGGCTCACACAGAAAGTTTTTAAATTCAGACTGTAGACTTGCATTAGAACAGACAGTAGATGTACATTAGAACAGATTGTAGATGTGCAGTAAAACAGACTTTAGTGGAAGAGACTGTAATAGAGCAGTAGTACAGACTTTAATCTGGCATTAGAACATACTGTAGAGGTGCAGTTGAACAGACTGTAGACGAGCATAAGAACAGACTCTATATGAGTATTAGAAAACACTCTAGACATGCTTTAGAACAGATTGTAGAGGTGCAGTAGTTCAGACTGTAGACGAGCATTAGAACAGACTGTATATGAGTATTAGAAAACACTCTAGACATGCTTTAGAACAGACTGTAGAGGTGCAATAATACAAACTGTAGACGAGCATTAGAAAAGACTGTAGAAGTGCAGTAGAAGAGATTGTAGATGTGCAGTAGAACAGGCTGTAGACGTTTATTAGAACAGACTGTAGACCTGCACTAGAACAGACCGTATATGAGCAGTAGTACAGACTATAGACATGGATTAGAACAGACTGTAGATGTGCATTAGAACAGACTTTAGATGTGCAGTAGTAGAGACTGTAGACGTGTAGTAGAACAGACTGTAGACGTTTATCAGAACAGACTGTAGACGTGCAGTAGAACAGACTGTAGATGAACAGTAGTACAGACTATAGACTTGCATTAGAACAGACTGTAGATGTGCATTAGAACAGACTGTATATGAGTATTATAAAAAACACTGTAGACATGCTTTAGAACAGACTGTAGAGGTGCAGTACTTCAGACTGTAGACGAGCATTAGAACAGACTGTATATGAGTATTAGAAAAACTCTAGACATGCTTTAGAAGAGACTATAGAGGTGGAGTAATACAGACTGTAGAGCATTAGAACAGACTGTAGAAGTGCAGTAGTACAGACGGTAGATGTGCAATAGAACAGACTCTAGACGAGCAGTAGGACAGACTATAGACTTGCATTAGAACAGACAGTAGATGTACATTAGAACAGACTGTAGATGTGCAGTAAAACAGACTGTAGACGTGCAGTGGAGGAGACTGTAGTAGAGCAGTAGTACAGATTGTAAACTGGCATTAAAACAGACTCTACAGGTGCGATTGAAAAGACTGTTGACAATCAGTTGAACAGACTTCAGAGCAGCAGTAGTACATACTCTAGATTGGATTTAAAACTGACTGTAGACAAGCATTAGAACAGACTGTAAACGCCCAGTAGAACAGACTGACAATATGCAAAAGAATAGACTGTAGAGATTCAGTAGTACAGACTGTAGACGAGAATAAGAACAGACTGTATATGAGTATTAAAAACACTGCAGACATGCTTTAGAACAGACTGTAGAGGTGCAGTAGTTCAGACTAAAGACGAGCTTTAGAACAGACTCTATATGAATATTAGAAAACACTCTAGACATGCTTTAGAACAGATTGTAGAGGTGCAGTAATACAGACTGTAGATGAGCATTAGAAAAGACTGTAGAAGTGCAGTAGTACAGACTGTAGATGTGCAGTATAACAGATTGTAGACGTTTATTAGAACACACTGTAGATCTAGAACAGACCGTAGATGAGCAGTAGTACAGACTATAGACTTGCATTAGAACAGACAGTAGATGTGCATTAGAATAGACTGTGGACGAGCATTAGAACAGACTATAGATGTGCATTAGAACAGACTGTAGATGTGCATTAGAACAGACTGTAGATGTGCAGTAGAACAGACTGACGATGTGCAGAAGAATAGATCGAGAGGTGCAGTAGTTGAGACTTTACACAAGCATTAGAAAAGACTGTAGAGATGCTTTAGAACAGACTGTAGACGTGCAGTAGAACAGACTCTAGACAATTATTAGAACAGACTGGATACGTCCAGTAGAACAGACTGTAGAAGTGCATTAGAAAAGACTGTAGACGTCTATTAAAACAGACTATAGTCGTGCTGTAGAACAGAATGTAGAAGTGCAGTTGAAAAGACTTCAGAGCAGCATTAGTACAGACTCTAGATTGGCTTTAGAACAGACTGTAGATGAGGTTTAGAACAGACTGTAGATGTGCAGTAAAACAGACTGTAGACTTGCAATAGAGCAGACTGAAGACGTGCAGTAGAACAGACTGTAGACATGCAGTAGAACAGACTGTAGAGGTGGAGTTGTAAAGACTTTTATTGGGCATTAGAACAGACTGTAGAGAAGCAATAGAACAGATTGTAGATGTGCAGAAGTATAAACTGTAGACCTTCATTAGAATTGACTGTAGATGCGCAGTAGAAAAGACTGTAAGAAGCAGTAGTACAGAATGTAGACAATTATTACAATAGACTCTAGATGTGCAGTAGAACAGACTTTAGATGAGCATTAAAACAGACTGTAAACGTCCAGTAGAACAGACTGACAATGTGCAGAAGAATAGACTGTAGGGGTGCAGTAGTACAAACTGTATACAAGCATAAGAACAGACTGTAAATGAGTATTAGAAAACACTGTAGACATGCTTTAGAACAGACTGTAGAGGTACAGTAATACACACTGTAGACGAGCATTTGAAATGACTGTAGAAGTGCAGTAGTACAGACTGTAAATGTGCAGAACAGACTGTAGACGTTTATTAAAAGAAACTGTAGACGTGCAGTAGAACAGACCGTAGATGAGCATTAGAACAGACTGTAGAGCTGCAGTTGAACAGACTTCAGAGCAGCAGTAATACAGACACTAGATTGGCTTTAGAACTGACTGTAGAGGAGCATTAGAACAGACTGTAAATGAGTATTAGAAAACACTCTAGACATGTTTTAGAACAGACGGTAGAGGTGCAGTAATACAGACTGTAGACGAGCATTAGAACAGACTGTAGATGTGCAGTAAAACAGACTGTAGACGTGCAGTAGAACAGACTGCAGTAGAGCAGAGGTACAGACTGTAAACTGGCATTAGAACAGACTGTTGAGATGCAGTTGAAAAGACTGTAGACGTGCAGTTGAACAGCCTGTAGATGTGCATTAGAAGAGACTGTAGACGTGCAATAGAACAGACTGTAGACGAGCATTAGAACAGACTGTACACATCCAGGAGAACAGACTGTAGATATGGAGTAGTACAAACTAAAGACCTGCGTTAGAACAGACTGTGGACGAATATTAAAAAAGACTATAGACGTGAATTTGAACAGACTGTAGATGAGTATTAGAAAAGACTGTAGACATGCTTTAGAACAGACTGTAGAGGTGCAGTAGAAGAGACTGTAGAGGTGCAGTATTACAGAATGTTGACAATTATTAGAACAGACTGAATACATGCAGTTGAACAGCCTGTAGATGTGCATTAGAAGAGACTGTAGACGTACAATAGAACAGACTGTAGACGAGCATTAGAACCGACTGTACACATCCAGGAGAACAGACTGTAGATATGGAGTAGTACAGACTTAAAGACCTGCGTTAGAACAGACTGTGGACGAGCATTAGAACAGACTATAGACATGCATTAGAACAGACTGTAGATGAGTATTAGAAAAGACTGTAGACATGCTTTAGAACAGACTGTAGAGGTGCAGTAGAAGAGACTGTAGAGGTTCAGTATTACAGAATGTTGACAATTATTAGAACAGACTGAAGACGTGCAGTAGAACAGACTCTAGACAATTATTAAAACAGACTGTAGGCGTCAGTAGAACAGACTGTAGATGTGCATTAGAAAAGACTATAGACCTTTATTTAAACAGACTTTAGTCGTGCAGTAGAACAGACTGTAGACGTACAATAGAACAGACTGTAGAGGTGCAGTTGAACAGACTGTAGACGTGCAGTTGAACAGACTTCAGAGCAGAATTAGTACAGACTCTAGATTGTCGAACAGACTGACAATTAAAACAGATTGTAGATGTGCAGGAAAAATGACTGTAGACGTGCAGTAGAATAGACTGCAGTAGAGCAATAGTGCAGACTGTAAAATGGAATTAGATCAGACTGTAGACATGCAGTAGAACAGACTGTAGAGGTGCAGTTGTACAGACTGTAGACGAGCATTAGAATAGACTGTTGATGTGCAGTAGAAAAGACTGTAGACGTACAATAGAACAGACTGTAAATGAGCATTAGAACAGAATGTAGGCGTCCATTAGAACAGACTGTAGATGTGCAGTAGTAAAGACTAAAGACCTGCATAAGAATAGACTGTGGACGAGCATTAGAACAGACTATAGACGTGCTTTAGAACAGACTGTAGATGTCCATTAGAACAGACTGTAGATGTGCAGTAGAACAGACTGATGATGTGCAGAAGAATATACCTCAGAGGTGCAGTAGTTGAGACTTTACACGAGCATTAGAAGACACTGTACATGAGTAGTAGAAAAGACTTTAGACATACTTTAGAACAGACTGTAGAGGTGCAGTAGTACAGACTGTAGACTTGCAGTTGAACAGACTGTAGCTGTGCATTAGAACAGATTGTAGATATGCAGTAGAACTGAAAGTAGACTTGCAGTAAAACAGACTGCAGAGCAGCAGTAGTACAGACTCTAGACTGGCATTAAAACAGACTGTAGATGTGCATTAGAACAGACTGTAGACGTACAATAGAACAGACTGTAGAGGTGCAGTTAAACAGAATGTAGACTTGCAGTAAAACAGATTGCAGAGCATCAGTAGTACAGACTCTAGACTGGCATTAGAACAGACTGTAGACATGCAGTATAACAGACTGTAGAGGAGCAGTAGAACAAACTGTAGAGGTGGAGTAGTAAAGAATGTAATTGGGCATTAGAACAGACTGTTTTCGACCAATAGAACAGAATATATACATTACATAAATGCATGCTGGCGGTCACTTCCGAGGTCCGATCAAGTGAAATGTCGTCTTTGATATGTCGCTCTGGGTGGCCCTAGGAGCCAGCGTGCAAAATTTGGAGAGGCTACGCCATTGTTAAGCGGTCAAATAGTGTTCAGGGTCAATGGTCAAAACCTGTTATAAGCTGTGTCTTTAGGAGGCTGAAACTTTTCACTTTGATCTAAAGCCAGCAACCTTTGATATGTCGTTCTGGGTGGCCCCAGGAGCAAGCGTGCAAAATTTGGAGAGGCTACGTCATTGGTAAGGGGTCAAAAGGTCAACTAAGGGTACGAGCTATATGCCCTGACAAGAAAGGTGTCTTTTGATCATAATTCTTTCCTCTTTGCTCTAGAGCTCTGCGCTGGATATGTGTATCAGGGCTACTCCAGGAGCCAGGGGAAAATTTAGGATTCCCACATGCCCATTTTGTCAATGTATTCACCCTAGTGGGGCACTGGCGGTCACTTCCGAGGAAAATCAAGTGAAATGTGGTCTCCTGTTTTTGACACAGTATGTGGAAGCCTGTGGCAAAGTTTGGAGAGGCTACCACATTGTTAAGGGTCGAAAGGTCAAAAGGGTATGCGCTAAAAGCCCAAAAAGGAGAGATGTCTTTGAGTAATCATTTTTCTTCCCTTGACTCTAGAGCCAGCCGCCTTGCCTATGTCGTTCTGGGTGGCCCCTGGAGCCAGCGTTTAAAAATTTGGAGAGGCTAATACATTGTTAAGGGATCAAATAATGTTCAGGGTCAATGGTCAGAACCCGTTATAGGCTGTGTCTTTGTAGGCTGAAACTTTTGCCTTTGCTCTAAAGCCAGCAGCCTTTAATATGTTGTTCTGGGTGGCCCCAGGAGCCAGCAAAATTTGGAGAGGCTACGACATTGGTAAGGGGTCAAAATGTCAACTAAGGGTACGAGTTATAGGCCCTGACAAGAAAGGTGTCTTTTGATCATAATTTTTCCCCGTTGCTCTAGAGCTCTGCGCCGGATATGTGATTCAGGGCTACTCCAGGAGCCAGGGGAAAAATTTAGGATTCCACATGCCCATTTTGTCAATGTATTCACCCTAGTGGGGCACTGGCGGTCACTTCGAGGTCGATCAAGAGAAATGAGGTCTTCTTTTCTCAACACAGTACGTGGAAGCGTGTGGTTAAAATTGGAGAGGCTACCACATTGTTAAGGGTCGAAAGGTCAAAAAGGGCATGCGCTAAAGGCCCAAAAGGAGAGATGTCTTCTTAGTCATCATTTTCTTCTCTTGATTCTAGAGCCAGCCGCCTTTGATATGTCGTTCTGTGTGGCCCCAGGAGCCAGCATGCAAAATTTGGAGAGGCTACGACATTGGTAAGGGGTCAAAAGGTCAACTAAGGGTACGAGCTATAGGCCCTGACAAGAAAGGTGTCTTTTTGATCATCATTTTTTCCCTTTGCTCTAGAGCTCTGCACGTCGGATATGTGATTCAGGGCTACTCCAGGAGCCAGGGTGATAAAATTGGGATTCCCACATGCCCATTTTGTCAATGTATTCACCCTAGTGGGGGCGCTGGAGGTCACTTCCCGAGGTCCGATCAAGTGAAATGTGGTCTCCTTTTCTCAACCCAGTGGAAGCGTGTGGTAAAGGTTGGCGAGGCTACCACATTGATAAGGGGTTTAAAATGTCAAAAAGGGTATGCGCTAAAGGCCCAGACAGACTGTAGTCGAGCATTAGAACAGACTGTAGAAATGCAGTAGTACAGACTGTAAATGTGCAGAAGAACAGACAGTAGACAATTATTAGAACTGACTGTAGACGTGGAGTAGAACAGACTGGCAATTTGCAGATGAATAGATTGCAGATGAGGAGAACAGAGGAGGTAACGGGGAGGAGACGACAGGAAGCAGAGGCCACAGAAAGTCCAGAGGAGGCAGAGAGTCCAGAGGAGGCAAAGGCCACAAAGAGACCAGAAGAGGAGAAGGAGTCAGAGAGACCAGAAAAGGCAGATGCCACAGAGAGACAAAAAAGGAGGCAGCGGCCACAGAGAGAGCAGAGGAGGCAGAGGAGACAGAGAGACCAGAGGAGGCAGAGGTCACAGAGAGACTAGAGGAGACAGAGAAGGCAAAGAGACTAGAGGAGGCAGAGGCCAGAGAGAGACCAGTGGAGGCAGAGGCCAAAGAGAGACCAGTGGAGGCAGAAGCAACAGAGAGAGCAGTGGAGGCAGAAGAGACAGAGTGACCAGAGGAGGCAGAGGCCACAGAGAGAACAGAGGAGGCAGAGGACACAGACAGACCAAAGGAGGCAGAGGCCAAAGAGAGACCAGAGGAGGCAGAGGAGGCAGAGAGACCAGAGGAGGCAGAAGAGACAGAGAGAACAGAAGAGGCAGAGGCCACAGAAAGACCAGTGTAGGCAGGGGAGACAGAGAGACCAGAGGAGGCAGAGGCCACAGAGAGACCAGAGGAGGCATAGGCCACAGAGTGACCAGAGGAGGAAATAAGGCAGAGACCAGAGGAGGCAGAGGCCACCGAGAGATCAGAGCAGGCAGAAAGACAGAGAGACCAGAGGAGGCAGAGAGATGAGAGGATGCAGAGGAGGCAGAGAGACCAGAAAAGGCAGATGCCACAGAGAGACCAGAGGAGGCAGCGGCCACAGAGAGACCAGAGGAAGCAGAGAGACCAGAGAAGGCAGAGGCCACAAAGAGACCCCAGGAGGCAGAGGCAACAGAGAGACCAGAGCAGATAGAGAACACGGAGAGACTAGAGGAGACAGAGAAGGCAGTGAGACTAGAAGAGGCAGAGGCCAGAGAGAGACTAGAGGAGGCAGAGGCCACAAAGAGAGCAGTGGAGGCAGAGGCCAAAAAGAGACCAGTGGATGCAGAGGAGACAGATGGACCAGAGGAGGAAGAGGCCACAGAGAGGGCAGAGGAGGTAGAGGACACAGACAGACCAGAGGAGGCAGAGGACACAGAGAGACCAGAGGAGGCAGAGGAGGTAGAGGACACAGACAGACCAGAGGAGGCAGAGGCCACAGAGAGACCAGAGGAGGCAGAGAGACCAGAGGATGCAGAGGAGACAGAAAGACCAGAGGAGGCAGAGGCCACAAAGAGACGAGAGAGGAAGTAGAGGAGGCAGAGAGGCCAGAGGAGGCAGAGGCAACAGAAAGACCAAAGGAGGCAGAGAGTCCAGAGGAGGCAGAGGCCACAGAGAGACTAGAGGAGGCAGAGTAGGCAGAGAGACCAGAAAAGGCAGATGCCAGTAAGAGACCAGAGGCCACAGAGAGATCCAGAGAAGGCAGAGGCCAAAGACTGACCAGAGGAGGCAGAGGACACAGAGAGACCAGAGGAGGCAGAGGACACGAAGAGACCAGAGGAGGCAGAGGCAACAGAGAGACCAGAGGAGATAGAGGAGACAGAGAGAGCAGAGGAGCCAGAGGCCACAGAGAGAGCAGAGGAGGCAGAGGAGACAGAGATACCAGAGGAGGCAGAGGCCACAGAGAGATCAGAGGAGGCAGAGGAGGCAGAGAGACCAGAGGAGGCAGAGGAGACAGAGAGACCAGAAAAGGCAGAGGCCACATAGAGACAAGAGGAAGTAGAGGACACAGACAGACCAGAGGAGGCAGAGGCCACAGAGAGACTAGAGGAGGCAGAGGAGACAGAGAGACCAGAGGAGGCAGAGGCCACAGAGAGACGAGAGGAAGCAGAGGAGGCAGAGAGACCAGAGGATGCAGAGGCCACAGAAAGACCAGGGGAGGCAAGGAGAGTCTAGAGGAGGCAGAGGCCACAGAGAGACCAGGGGAGGCAGAGGAGGCAGAGAGACCAGAAAAGGCAGATGCCTCAGAGAGACCAGAGTAGGCAGCGGCCAGAGAGAGACCAGAGAAGGCAGAGGCCACAGAGAGACCAGAGGAGGCTGAGGCCACAGAGAGACCAGAGGAGGCAGAGAGACAGAGAGACCAAAGGAGGCAGTTAGAGCAGAGGAGGCAGAGGAGGGAGAGAGACCAGAGGAGGCAGAGGCCACAGAGTGACTAGAGGAGGCAGAGGAGACAAAGAGACCCGAGGAGGCAGAGGACACAGAGAGACTAGAGGAGGCAGAGCCCACAGAGAATCCAGGGTAGGCATAGGCTACAGAGAGACCAGAGGATTGCAGAGGTCACAGAGAGACCAGTGGAGGTAGAGAGAGCAGAGGAGGCAGAGAAGGCAGAGAGACCATTGGAGGCAGAGGAGACTGAGAGACCAGAGAGAGGCCACAGGAGGCAGAGGCCACAGAGAGACCAGAGGAGGCAGAGGACAAAGACAGACCAGAGGAGGCAGAGAGAGCATAGGAGGCAGAGAAGGCAGAGAGACCAGTGGAGGCAGAGGAGACAGAGAGACCAGAGGAGGCAGAGGCCATAGAGACCAGAGGAGGCCAAGGCCATAGAGAGACCAGAGGAGGCAGAGAGAGAGAGACCAGAGGAGGCAGTTAGAGCAGAGGAGGCAGAGGAGGCAGAGAGACCAGAGGAGGCAGAGGCAATAGAGAGAGCAGTGGAGGCAGAGAGACCAGAGGGGACAGAGGAGGCAGAGAGACAAGAGAAGGCAGAGGTTACAGAGAGAGCAGAGGAGGCAGGGGCCATAGAGAGACCAGAGAAGGTAGAGGAGGCAGAGAGACCAGAGGAGTTAGAGGAGAAAGAGAGACCAGAGAAGTCAAAGGAGACAGAGAGACCAGAAAAGGCAGATGCCTCAGAGAGACCAGAGGAGGCAGATGACTCAGAGAGACAAAAAGGAGGCAGCGGCCACAGAGAGAGCAGAGGAGGCAGAGGAGACAGAGAGACCAGAGGAGGCAGAGGCCACAGAGAGACTAGAGGAGACAGAGAAGGCAAAGAGACTAGAGGAGGCAGAGGCCAGAGAGAGACCAGAGGAGGCAGAGGCCAAAGAGAGACCAGTGGAGGCAGAGGACACAGACAGAACAAAGGAGGCAGAGGCCAAAGAGAGACCAGAGGAGGCAGAGGAGGCAGAGAGACCAGAGGAGGCAGAAGAGACAGAGAGAACAGAAGAGGCAGAGGCCACAGAAAGACCAGAGGAGGCAGAGAGTCCAGAGGAGGCAGAGGCTACAGAAAGACCAGTGTAGGCAGGGGAGACAGAGAGACCAGAGGAGACAGAGGCCACAGAGAGACCAGAGGAGGCATAGGCCACAGAGTGACCAGAGGAGGAAATAAGGCAGAGACCAGAGGAGGCAGAGGCCACCGAGAGATCAGAGCAGGCAGAAAGACAGAGAGACCAGAGGAGGCAGAGAGATGAGAGGATGCAGAGGAGGCAGAGAGACCAGAAAAGGCAGATGCCACAAAGAGACCAGAGGAGGCAGCAGCCACAGAGAGACCAGAGAAGGCAGAGGCCACAAAGAGACCAGGAGGCAGAGGCAACAGAGAGACCAGAGCAGATAGAGAACACGGAGAGACTAGAGGAGACAGAGAAGGCAGTGAGACTAGAAGAGGCAGAGGCCAGAGAGAGACTAGAGGAGGCAGAGGCCACAAAGAGAGCAGTGGAGGCAGAGGCCAAAAAGAGACCAGTGGATGCAGAGGAGACAGATGGACCAGAGGAGGAAGAGGCCACAGAGAGGGCAGAGGAGGTAGAGGACACAGACAGACCAGAGGAGGCAGAGGACACAGAGAGACCAGAGGAGGCAGAGGAGGTAGAGGACACAGACAGACCAGAGGAGGCAGAGGCCACAGAGAGACCAGAGGAGGCAGAGAGACCAGAGAAGGCAGAGAAGACAGAGAGACCAGAGGAGGCAGAGGCCACAAAGAGACGAGAGGAAGTAGAGGAGGCAGAGAGGCCAGAGGAGGCAGAGGCAACAGAAAGACCAAAGGAGGCAGAGAGTCCAGAGGAGGCAGAGGCCACAGAGAGACTAGAGGAGGCAGAGTAGGCAGAGAGACCAGAAAAGGCAGATGCCAGTAAGAGACCAGAGGCCACAGAGAGATCCAGAGAAGGCAGAGGCCAAAGACTGACCAGAGGAGGCAGAGGACACAGAGAGACCAGAGGAGGCAGAGGACACGAAGAGACCAGAGGAGGCAGAGGCAACAGAGAGACCAGAGGAGATAGAGGAGACAGAGAGAGCAGAGGACCCAGAGGCCACAGAGAGAGCAGAGGAGGCAGAGGAGACAGAGATACCAGAGGAGGCAGAGGCCACAGAGAGACCAGAGGAGGCAGAGGCCACAGAGAGACCAGAGGAGGCAGAGAGACAGAGAGACCAGAGGAGGCAGTTAGAGCAGAGGAGGCAGAGGAGGGAGAGAGACCAGAGGAGGCAGAGGCCACAGAGTGACTAGAGGAGGCAGAGGAGACAAAGAGACCCGAGGAGGCAGAGGCCACAGAGAGACCAGAGGAGGCAGAGGCAATAGAGAGACCAGTGCAGGCAGAGAGACCAGAGGGGGCATAGGAGGAAGACAGACAAGAGAAGGCAGGCCACAGAGAGACATGAGGAGGCAGAGGCCACAGAGAGACGAGAGGAAGCAGAAGAGGCAGAGAGACCAGAGGAGGCAGAGGCCACATAAAGACCAGAAGAGGCAGAGAGTCCAGAGGATGCAGAGGCCATAGAGAGGCCAGAGGAGGCAGAGGCCACAGAGAGTTCAGAGGAGGCAGAGGAGACAGAGAGACCAGAGGAGGCAGAGGCCACAGAGGGACGAGCGGAAGCAGAGGCAATAGAGAGGCCAGTGGAGGCAGAGAGACCAGAGGGGGCATAGGAGGCAGACAGACAATAGAAGGCAGAGGCCAGAGAGAGACCAGAGGAGGCAGAGGCCACAGAGAGACCAGAGGAGGCAGAGGAGGCAGAGAGACCAGAGGAGACAGAGGCCACCAAGAGTTCAGAAGAGGCAGAAAGACAGAGAGACCAGAGGAGGCAGAGAGACTAGAGGATGCAGAGAAGGCAGAGAGACCAGAGGAGACAGAGGCCACAGAGAGACCTGAGGAGGCAGAGGAATAGAGAGACAAGAGGAGGCAGAGGCCAAAGAGTGACCAGAAGAGGCAGAGGCCACAGAGAGAGAGAGGAGGCAGAGGAGACAGAGAGACCAGAGGAGGCAGAGGCCACAGAGAATCCAGAGGAGGCATAGGCCACAGAGAGACCAGAGGATTGCAGAGGTCACAGAGAGACCAGTGGAGGTAGAGAGAGCAGAGGAGGCAGAGAAGACAGAGAGACCAGTGGAGGCAGGGGAGACAGAGAGAGCAGAGGAGGCAGAGGCCACAGAGAGACGAGAGGA